>WAAF01019949.1:1656040-1824341 GCA_013400475.1 Tricholaema leucomelas | reverse complement strand
ATGATCTTTAAGGTCACTTCCAACTCAAACCTTTCAATGAATCTATGAACTGGTGAGACGTGGAGGTGGGAGCCTTTGGTGGTGGGACGTGGAGGTGAGAGCCTTTGGTGGTGGGACATGGAGGTGGGAGCCTTTGGTGGTGGGACTCTTTGCCAGGGTTGTTTGTTTGTTTTTTTTAGTTTTGGGGTTTTTTTCATTGTCTCTTGCCCTATTTCCTTAAAGCTTGCACCCTTGAGAGGAGCCCAAGTCCTCTCCAAACCAGTCCCAAGTAGCAGCATCCCAAAGTGGTAGAGCTGCCTCCTAGTTGACTCACCCCTCAGGTGCCCTGAGCCTGTGGGCCAAGGGCAGGAGAAACCCCCGCAGAGACCCGCAGCGAGCAGAGACCTCCCTGCCCATGGACGAGCCCCATGGGGGGCTGGTGGGGAGGAGGGGCACTGACACCCACGTCCCCTGCAGCTACAGGACCCTGGCGACGGAGCACGAGGCGCTGATGCAGAAGTACCTCCATCTCCTGCAGATCGTGGAGACGGAGAAGACTGTTGCCAAGCAACTCCGGCAGCAGATCGAGGACGGGGAGATCGAGATCGAGCGCCTGAAGGCCGAGGTGAGGAGCCTGGCATGGCCCTGCTGACGTGCCAGTGCTCCCCCGGGCCGACCCGCGGGTGGCATCGCCGCGCTGCCAGGGACCGGGCGATGCGGCAAGGGTGTCATCAGGGTGTCACGCTGGTTTGGATGCAGTCTGGGCCCTTCTCTCGTGTCACCTTCACTGCAGGTTTTCCTTTTGAGAGCCAGGTGGCTGTGGCTGTGCCGCCCTGGTGAGGGGTGTAGGGCTGGCTGCGGTGCCCAGCACTGGGACGCTGCCGTGGCAGGGAAGGGTTTGCTCCAGCAGTCGGGGCTGCCGATGGGTTGGTGAGGTGGTCATTGGCTTCTGGAGTGGGTCTCCAGAGAGACCTTTTGGTGGCCTTTCAGTGCTTCAAGGGGTGGTCAGAAAGCTGGGCACAGACTTTTGAGCAGGGCCTGTTGTGACAGGACAAGGGGTGATGGTTTGAGCTAAAAGAGAGAAATTCAGAGTGGAGAGAAGGGAGAAATGTTTGACCCTGAGGGTGGTGAGAGCCTGGCTCAGGTTGCCCAGAGAGGCAGGAGATGCCACATACCTGAAACTCTTGCAGGTCAGGTTGTTTGGAATCCTGAACAACCTGCTGTAGTTGCAGATGTCCCTGCAGACTGCAGGGGTTTGGACTGGATGATCTGGAGAGGCCCCTTCCCACCCAGAATCATGAGATTCCATGATTCTGAATCCTAATGGGTGCCAAACCCTCTCTGGAAGCAGAGGTTTAGTGACAACAAAGCTGAAGGAGGAGGTGTGCAGGGACAAGGTGCTAAAGGCTGAATTCAACAGCACAGATTTCATGGTTTGGGTTGGAAGGGACGTTAAAGATCACCCAGTTCCAATCCCCCTGCCATGGGCAGGGACACCTTCCACTAGTCCAGCTCGCTCAAGGTCCCATCCAACCTGGCCTTGAACACCTCCAGGGAGGGAGCATCCACAACTCCCTGAGCAACCTGCTCCAGTGTCTCACCACCCTCACTGCAAAGAACTTGGGATTAGAGAAAGGGGAATGGGAGGAAAAGCCCCCTGGGTGGGTGCTCAGACCACATCACGCAGAAACACCAGAGCGTGAAAGTTCCACCAGAGCACGGAAGTTCCTCTAGAGCCTGGAAAGTCCACCTAATGTTCTAAGATTATCTGCTTCAGCCACCATCTCCTCCGCGGACAGAGCCAGCACAGCGTGTCCCTGGATGAGCGGCTGAGCTGGAGGCACGTGCTATTCCCTGGCACACGGTGGTTGCCCTCATCTCCAGGGACGTGCCAGGACGGCCAAGGTGACGGCTCACCCACCTTGTGCCCACAGATCGCCTCCCTGCTGAAGGACCACGAGCGCATCCAGGCGGGCCAGACCAGCGCGCCCAGTGATGACGACAGCGACATCAAGAAGATCAAGAAGGTGAGTGGCGGCTGCAGAGCAGCGCTGGGGACAGAGCCAGTGCCCGGCGGGGTCCTGCTGCTCCTGGTGGCGTGGCAGGTGTTGGAGCAGTTGGGCAGGGGGAGCTATCTGAGGAGGTGGCTTTGCTGCTGAGGGTTTTGTTGAAGAGGAAGATGTTCCTGAGGAAGGGTTGGAAGCTTTTTGAGGTGTCCTAATTCACCTCTGTGTGGTTGAGTGCCCAGATGTGTGCTGCCTCCAGGGGTGCTTTTGGTGCCCCCAGTACACCCAGTTCCATAAATCTCTGAGGAGTGGGTGTCAAGATGAAGGTGCCAGGCTCTTTTCGGTGGTGCCCAGTGATAGGACAAGGAACAACAGGTATAAACCCAGGGAGTTCAACCTGGATAGGAGGAGAAACTTCTTTGGTGTGAGGGTGCTGGAGGTCTGGAGCAGACTGCCCAGAGAGGTGGTGAAGTCTCCTCTGGAGAGCTTCCAATCCCACCCAGACATTGTGATGCTGGGCAAGCTGCTGTGGGCGCCCCTGCTTTGGGAAAAGGGGTTGAACTGGATGATCACCAGGGTTCCTTTCCTCCTACCATGCTGGGATTTGGAGAGTCTGTGGTCTGGAGTTTCCTGGGGATGGTGCTACAGGGCTGGGCAGGGTGTCCTCAGCTGTGCAGGGTGAGGGATGCATCTGCATGTGCTCCTGTGTGACCTGCTCTTGGTGGTCCTGCTCTGGCAGGGGTGTTGGCCTGGACGATCTCCAGAGGCCCCTTCCAAGCCCTGCTGTTCAGTGGTTCAGTGGTTCACGGGGTGGTTGCTGCTCGCTGGCAGGTGCAGAGCTTCCTGCGGGGCTGGCTGTGCCGGAGGAAGTGGAAGACAATCATCCAGGACTACATCAGGTCCCCCCATGCCGACAGCATGCGCAAGCGCAACCAGGTTGTCTTCAGCATGCTGGAGGCCGAGGCCGAGTACGTCCAGCAGCTCCACATCCTGGTCAACAACTTCCTGCGGCCGCTGCGGATGGCTGCCAGCTCCAAGAAGCCTCCCATCACACACGATGATGTCAGCAGCATTTTCCTCAACAGGTCAGTGCCACCTGGGCCCCCAGCAGCTCTGCAGCTCTGTGGCAGAGCCAAGCTGGCAGCCTCTAGCCGGGTGGGACACTGCCCACACCGTGGCATACCTCTTGGGTGTTGGGGTGCTTGGTGCTAAGGGCTCCTCAGGTGCTTGCGGCTCATCTGGTTGGACTAGATGACTTTGAGCTTCCTTCCAACCCTAACCATTCTATGATTCTGTGGCTGGCAGCCGTGGAGGGAAGCTCACCATCCCCGTGGGACACCTGTGCAAGCAGTCTGCTCAGCACTTGGCACTGACATGAGGTGACACAGGAGTTGATGCTCTGGTAGCAGGTTGAGGCTGCCAGGAGCCCATCTGTAGGAGGTGCTGGCTCTGGTGGTGAGGACGGTGTGCTTGGGCATTGGCAGCAGCCCATGGGTAATGATAGAGGATCTCATGGGCAGTGCTTTGGAGGGGCAGGTGTAGCCTCTCCTGCTGTTGCTGCAAAGTGTGCTGAGAGCAGCCATGCCCAGGAGGTGGCACTCACTCCAGCCATGCCATGGTGATGCCACACCTGTCACCAGGATATGCAAGGTTTGACAGCAGCTCTGTCATAGAGTCCCAGACTGGTTTGGGTAGAAAGGGACATTCAAAGCTCATCCAGTCCAGCCCTTCTGCAGTCAGCAGAGACATCTGCAACTAGAGCAGGTTGCTCAGAGCCCAGAAAACCTGACCTGCAATGGCTCCAGAGATGGAGCATCTCCCTGGGCAATGTGGGCCAGGGTCTCACCACACTTTGTAGTTGCAGATGTCCCTTCCCTCTGTAGGGAGGTTGGACTAGGTGACCATTAGAAGTCACTTCCAACCCAAACCATTCCCTAGTTCCCCTATTCTCTCCTCCTCTGTCCTCATCCATCATTCCCTGCATGACTTGAGGACCTCCTTTGAACTCCCACCATGTGCAGCCACCTCCCTACGTCTTCCAGGTCATCCCCTGCTCCTTTCTGTGCTGGTGACTTTGCCTAATGCCTCACAGTTTGCTGTTGTCCATCTCTCTGCTCACCCTTTGGTTTCTCTTCCAGCGAAACCATCATGTTTTTGCACCAGATCTTCTACCAAGGCCTCAAGGCGAGGATATCCAGCTGGCCAACACTTGTGCTGGGTGAGTGCCCATGGCCTCCTCATCCTCCTCCTCCAGCTCCACAGGCCCTTTGCAGTGAGACTCATCACACAGCACCTCATTGCTTGTTCATGTTAGTGGTGGACGGGAGGACTGGAGCAAAAAAATCCAAACTCCAACCAGTTTTGTGGGGTGTTGGAACAGGCTGCCCAGGGAGGTCGTGGAGTTATCATCCCTGGAGGTGACCAAGCAATATGTGGACCTGGCACTTTGGGATGTGGTCTAGTGGTCATGGAGGTGTTGGGTAGAGAATTGGACTTGATGACCTAAGAAGGCTTTTCCAACCTTAATGACTCTCTGGTTCTGTCCTGTGGTTCCTGCCTTCCTGGCTCTGCTAGTCAGTGCAAGGGGTGGGCTGGTGCACCTAGGAGAGCTGATGCTGAGGAGCCTTGCTCTGCCCCATTATACTCTTAAACCCCAAACTGGGCAGCACTTGGGCTTGCACAAGCAGCATGAGGCCCCAAGGGTTGCCCCAGGTGGGATTAGTGGATAAGGAAGGTCTGGAGCCAGTGGGGCTGGCTCATCACATCCACCTCCCCATTACCTCTCTGCTGGCAGCTGACCTGTTCGACATCCTGCTGCCCATGCTGAACATCTACCAGGAGTTTGTGAGGAACCACCAGTACAGCCTGCAGATCCTGGCCCACTGCAAGCAGAACCGGGACTTTGACAAGCTGCTCAAGCACTATGAAGCCAAACCCGACTGTGAGGAGAGGACCCTGGAGACCTTCCTGACCTACCCCATGTTCCAGGTGACTGCTGGTGCCAGGATCAACCCCCGGGATGCCACTGCTGGCAGTGAGGAATGGGCTGGATGGTGCAAACCTGAGCTCCAGAGCAGGCATCAGATAGTGGGGAGGCAAAGCCTGGGTGAAGATGGGGTGAGGCTGGACCCTTGGTGGTCCCACACTGCTCAGGGACTTTCTCATGTCCCGGCTGGGCTGGTGGGTGCTGTGGGGTGCCTGTTGGGTGAACCTGCTGGCTTCTGCTTGCTTCTGAGGCAAGGGTGGGGCACAGCAGGGGCCTGGTTCAAACCCCACACCCTGCCCCCCTCTTTGCTAAGTTGGGGGAGCTTTGAAGGTCTCTGAGATCAGAGGCCCTAATGCATGGTGTCCCCAGGCATGCTCTCCTCAGCCACCTGCCTCTGGCCATGGCATCGCCAGCCACAGTGGCTCCAGGAGCAGCTCAGGCAGGGCACCCTCTGTGCCCCCTCACTGTGCCATGGCTGATGCCCTGCTCTGCTGTGCCAGATCCCCAGGTACATCCTGACGCTGCACGAGCTGCTGGCCCACACCCCCCATGAGCACGTGGAGAGGAACAGCCTGGATTACGCCAAGTCCAAGCTGGAAGAGCTCTCCAGGTTGGACTCACCACTGCCCTCCCTGGCCCCAGGGCAGCTCTCACAGCCTTGGGCAGGCTGGTGGCACCATGTGCTGCCATTTGGGGTGGGCTAGGGGTTGGCAGATCCTGATCTGCAGGGTTTGGAGAGGTGCAGTGCTAATGGGACCAAGTGGCCTGGGTGTTCTGCAGTGCCCACAGGGTGGAGATGGTGTTGGGGAGGCTATGCCATCCTGCTGGGGTGGGATGAAGGAGAAGCTCAGGCCTTGGTTCACTTGGAACCTGTTGGCCATCCCTGATGAGGATGAAACTCCTGGTGAGCTGTTGGCACAAGGAGATCTGCCTGCCCGTGCCAGAGGTGCTGTGGGTGGCACCATGGGAAGCTCACCCATGTCTCTGGCTGCCCACACACCCTGCTTGGGCACAGCTTAGACAGGACCTGCCCTCCTATTGCCCTCAAAGGCTGAGCTGTTCCAGTGCCATCTGCTGTGCCGGTCTGGGGCTAGCGGAATGGGTGCTCAGCTGCTTCTGGACAAGGGCTGCATTTTCCTGGGCTCCTGGATGATGAAGCTGAGGGTGGCTGGGGTGGTCTTGAAGGGCTGGCTCAGCCCTCCCTGGTGCTGGTGGAGCTGCTCTGTGGGACAGGGCCAAGAGTCTCCAAGGTCTCCAGAGCAAGCAACCCATCAATTGGCCACAACTCCCTATTTCTGCCCCTCTCCCTCTTCAGACCGCAGATCAGAGAATGCTCTGTGTCCCAACGTGGTGTGGTGGCACCAAGCCCACCAGCACTCCTTGGTCCTGAGGAGATCCATGAAGTTCCCATCCCTTTTCCCACTCCTCAAGGAAGCAGGGGCATTGGACAGGGCTGCTCTATACCTGAGTCTTGTGATTTCTGAGCACCAAACACTTGGGTTGAGATGCTCAGAAGTCCAGAGGTCCGGCCCAGGTTGATGCTGTTGCCTCTGAGCTGTGGGGCTGTAGATGTCACCTGTAACTCCCTCGATGTTCCTTGGCTTTGGGTCTCACCTGGGGCAGCCCCTCCCTGTGGCCACAAGGATCTGCTGAGCCCTAGTTCTCTCCTCTTCCTCCTTCAGGATCATGCATGATGAGGTGAGCGAGACCGAGAACATCCGGAAGAACCTGGCCATTGAGAGGATGATCATTGAGGGCTGTGAGATTCTGCTGGACACCAGCCAGACCTTCGTCAGGCAAGGTACTGGCTTTGTGCCACAGCCCTTCCCCCCTCTCTTCCCCCCTCTCTTCCCCCCTCTCTTCCCCCCTCTCCCCTTCCCACCCCTCCTTTTTCCCCTTTCCTCTCCTTTCTCCTCTTTTCCCTCTTTCCCCCTCTTCTTCCTCCTTTCCTGTCCTCCTCTCTGCATCTCGAATGCATTTTAGCTGTTGTCAGTTTCCTACCATGAGAGATGTAGAGGGATGCATCCTGAACTCCTGAGCATGCCCAGGAAGAGCACCCAAAGCATCCCAGTGTGGGCTGTGGGTGGTGGGCTGTGAGTGGTGCTCTCTCAGTCCCAGTAGAGCACTCAAGAGGTGCCAGGGTGGGCTGGGAGCTGTGAGCGGTGCTCTCCCAGTCCCAGTGGAGCACCCAGGGGGTGCCAGGGTGGGCTGGGAGCTGTGAGTGGTGCTGTGCCCTGCAGGGTCGCTGATCCAGGTGCCCATGTCGGAGAAGGGCCGGGTGCCACGCGGGCGGCTGGGCTCGCTGTCGCTGCGCAAGGAGGGCGAGCGCCAGTGCTTCCTCTTCTCCAAGCACCTCATCATCTGCACCAGGGGCTCCGGGGGCAAGCTGCATCTCACCAAGGTGTGGGGGGCACGGTGAAGGGACTGGTGCCTGCTGGGACACAGGGAGGGGGCAGAGACTGGCACTGGACTGGCCAGGCTGTCCTGGTGACGCTGGAGTCCAGGGCCAGCTTGCTCTCCCTGCGTGCATCCTCCTGCAGATGCCAGGATGGGAGCAGTGGGTTTGCTGATTTAAATTATTTTGAGAAACTGTCTTCTTGCTTGAAGTTCTCCAACTAGGTCCTCAAAACTCCTCTCAAAACCAAGCCTCAGTTCCTGGAGGATTTGGCATGGTCCTGGCGCTTTGTCAGGGCTGTGCCAACCTCTGAGCCACAGCAGATGAGCATAAGTCAGAAACTCTTGATAAAAGGTCCTGACCTGAGGCAGAAACCTCAATGTCCTGTTGGGGAAGGAACTGAGGGGATAGCCCAGCTCTGTCTCTCAGGCTTCCCCCAGTCTGCTCCCAGGACTCACTCCTCTGTAAAGTGGAAGTTTTGCAGTTGACTGAGCAAGAACCTCCCAGGAGCTGCTGGCTGATGGCACTCAGTGACTGGCCTGAGGGTGGGGGGCGCTGCAGCCCAAGGGGGTGGTCAGCAGTGACAACCACAGGCTTTGGGGAGCCGTGGTGTGAAGCTGGTGTGACCTAACCCATGGACCAGGGGGCTGTGGGTTACACGGGGAGACCCACCCTGTCCCACCAGTCAGGATGTGGCCCCAGGCTGTGTCAGCACCCACAGCAGTACCACTGCACCCCGTCCCCGTCCTGGGGTGGTGGGATGAAATATGGGATGGGGATCTGGGGTCCAGCCTCCCAGCTGGGATCCTGCCCCTGAGCCACCACTCCCATCCCTGCAGAACGGCGTCATCTCCCTCATCGACTGCACACTGGTGGAGGAGCAGGAGAGCACCGACGAGGATGGTAGGTGCCCCTGCCCCACCTGCATGCCCAGGGCCCTGCTCAGCCCCTGCCCGTAGCTGCAGCCTGGAGGGGTGGGCTTGGGCATGTCCCAGCAGGCGCCGAGCAGACAGGGGCCTCTCAAAAGCAAAGCCGTGGCCACTCCAGGACCCCCTCTGCTCAGGTTCCACAGAATCACAAACTGGTTTGGGCTGGAAGGGACCTTTGAAGATCCTCTTGACCAACCTGACTGCCATGGGCAGGGACATCTTCCACTAGACCAGGTTGCTCAAGGCCCCATCCAACCTGCTCTTCCCATGATGGGGCCTGCACAACCTCTTCCAGCAGCACGAGCATGGCAGAGGCTCCTGCTGTGCACCCCAGGCAGCTTTGAGTGGCCACCCCACTGTGGAGGATGGGCAAAGCCTGTGGCCAGGGACATGCCAGGGGTTTGGGTCCTGCTGGAGGCTGCAACAAAGGCCAGAGCCTTGGCACAGAGTTGCCACTGAAGGCAGCTGCCATGGTCCAGCATGGGGAGCCATGGCAGTGTGGTCAGTGCTGCTGGTGTGCACGGTTCTGACTGTGGTGGCATCCAGGACATTGCTGGCATCCACCTGTGTGGTGTGAAACCACCTGCAGCAGGACTGGAGCAAGTTCAAGTGCTAAGCACTTGAGGAGGTCATGACCTGGAAGCCCTCTGCTGTGAGGCCAGGCTGAGAGAGTTGAGGTTGTTCAGCCTGGAGAAGAGGCTCCAGGGAGACCTTTTGGTGGCCTTTCAGGACTTCAGGAGGCCAGTCAGAAAGCTGAGGGCAGACTTTTGAGCAGAGCCTGTTGTGACAGGACAAGGGGTGATGGTTTGAACCAAAAGAGAAAGATTCACAGAGCAAAGGGTGGTGAGAGCCTGGCCTAGGGTGCCCAGAGAGGTGGGAGATGCCCTGTGCCTGGCACCACTGCAGGTCAGGTTGTCTGGGGCTCTGAACAGTCTGCTCTGGTTGCAGATGATTCTGCTCACTGCAGGGGGTTGGACTGGGTAAGCTTTAAGGTCCCTTCCCACCCAAACCAGTCTGGGATTCCATCTCTCTGTGATGATCTCGCCAAGTCTTTGCTGTGTACTAAACATACACGTTCAGACATTTGCCTTCCCTTTGCACTCACGGAGCCTTTGCCCAGCAAACTCATCCCAGCCTCACCACTGACACCCTCCAAACTCCTCAAGAATCAGACCTATGTTGGGGTGAGGGCCCAGGAGGTCTTTCAGTGATCACTCTGTGGGGGTTTTCTACTCTAAAGCAAAAGCATCAGGCCAAGACATCGACCATCTCGACTTCAAAATCGTGGTGGAGCCCAAAGATTCCTCATCCTTCACCGTGATTCTTGTGGCCTCATCCAGGCAGGAGAAGGCTGCATGGACCAGCGACATCAGCCAGGTAGGACAGCACTGGCAGGAAGGAGGTGTCTTGGGGCAGCATGCCAGGGGATGCCTGGTGGCTCTGAACACCCAGAACTATCACTTGGCATTTGCTGGGTGGCCTCGAGCTGTGGCAGCACCCAGCTAGCTCTGCACTCTGGGTGCTTTCCTGGCAACATTGGGGCATTTGGGACCTGCTGTGGGCTGAGGTCTTGCTGCATCAGGCTAGGATTAGCAGCACGGAGGGACCTTGGGTGTCTGGGTTCCATGACGAGGGGGACTTGGAGGTGAGTTCTCCAGCCCAGAGTAAAGTAGGCTGAGGAGAGACCTTCTGGCTCTCTACAGCTCCCTGAAAGGAGACTGGAGTCAGGAGGGGGTTGGTCTCTTTTCCCAAGGAACAAAAAACAGGACAAGAGAAGACAGCCTCAAGTTGCCTCAGGGGAAATTTAGGTTGGAGGTGAGGAACAATTGCTTCCCTTTGAGGGTTGTTAAGGCCTGACCCTGGAGTGGTTTCAAAGCTGTGGAGATGTGATGCTTAGAGGGTTAGGGTGGTGACCTGGCAGTGCTAAGTTGGGCTTAATGATGTCAAAGGTCTTTGCCAACCCAAGAAATTCTGTGACTTGATGTCCAAGCCAGGCAGGCAGTGGGGATGTCCTCACTGCCACCACCTTCTCCCACCACCTTCTCCCACCACCCACACATGTCTCTTCCAGTGTGTGGACAACATCCGCTGCAACGGCCTCATGATGAATGCCTTCGAGGAGAACTCCAAGGTCACTGTCCCCCAGATGATCAAGTGAGTGCTGCTGTGCTTGAGCACTGGAGAGGGCACCAGGCTCTGCATGGCTCCATGGCACACCTTTGGCAGCATCTGAATGCTGCTAGGAGCTGCCCCATGGCTTTGCTGTGTGCTCATTGGGGTGCAGGGCTGCGGAGTTGAGGGATGTACATGGTGAGTGTCACCTAATTTGAGAGAGTCTAGACAAAGTTGGTGGGACACAATGGGTCTAGACCCAGTGGGGTGTCCCCACCTTGACCACCCACGTGGCTGTAGGTCTTTTGTTGCCTGGGAAGAGTCTCAGTCTTGGAGGTGGTCTCTCAGTGGTGGATGTTGAGGTACTGGAATGTGTCCAGAGAAGGGCAGCAAGGCTGGGGAGGGGCATGGAGCACAGCCCTGTGAGGAGAGGCTGAGGGAGCTGGGGTTATTTAGCCTGGAGAAGAGGAGGCTCAGGGTAGACCTCATTGCTGTCTACAACTACCTGAAGGGAGGCTGTAGCCAGGTGAGGGTTGGTCTCTTCTGCCAGGCAACCAGCAACAGGACAAGGGGACACAGTCTCAGGTTGTGCTGGAGGAGGTCTAGGCTGGATGTTAGAAGGAAGTTGTTGGCAGAGAGAGATTGGCATTGGAATGGGCTGCCCAGGGAGGTGGTGGAGTCACCATCCCTGGGGGTGTTCAAGCAAAGCCTGGATGAGGCACTTAGTGCCATGGTCTGGTTGATTGGGCAGGGCTGTGTGATAGGTTGGAGTGGATGAGCTTGGAGGTCTCTTCCAACCTGGTTGATTCTATGATCCTGGGGGCTGGGGTGGGGCAGCTGCCAGTGTGGAGCAGCTCTCGGTGTGGTTGCAGGTGGCAGCAGAGGTGTCTTGTCTCCCTGCAGGTCTGACGCCAGCCTCTATTGTGATGATGTTGACATTAGGTTCAGTAAAACGATGAACTCCTGCAAGGTGCTGCAGATCCGCTACGCCAGCGTGGAGCGGCTGCTGGAGCGCCTGACTGACCTGCGCTTCCTCAGCATCGACTTCCTCAACACCTTCCTGCACTCCTACCGCGTCTTCACCACCGCCCTCGTCGTCCTCGACAAGCTCATCACCATCTACAAGAAGCCCATCAGTGCCATCCCTGCACGGTGAGGCTGCCTGGCGTCGCCGCTATGCCCAGCCAGTCATCGGCCCTGAGGGACGCTCTGGGTTCAGGGTGGGCTCCTGGGTCACTGCTTTGCTCCTCAGGCCTGCCTGGCCCTGGTGCCACCCCAGGGCTCTTTCATAGCTTCAGAGAATTGTAGAATGGTTTGGGTTGGAAGGGGCCTTGAAGATCATCCAGTTCCAGCCCTGTGACATGGGCAGGACAGCTTCCACTAGAGCAGGTTGCTCAAGACCTTTCACCTGGTCCCTGTGAGTTGTGATACTCTCAGGCTGGGGAAGAATCTCGGACTGGTTTGGGACCTTAAAGCTCATCCAGTCCAATCCTGCTGCAGACAGCAGGGACATCTGCAACTGGAGCAGGTAGCTCAGAGCTCCAAAATAACCTGGCCTGGAATGGTTCCAGGGATGGGGCATCTCCCACCTTTCTGAGCAGCCTGTACCAGGATCTCACTACCTTCCACATGACAAATAAATCATAGATTCATAGAATGGTTTGGGTTGGAAGGAACCTTAAAGATTATCTAGTCCCAACCCAAGCTCCCTCCTCCTGGGAGGGCTGAGTGGTGGGAGCAGGGTAACAGGGGCTCATGGCAGCTATGCCACGCGCCATGGATAGTCTGGAGACCCAGCACTGCTGGAGCTACTGATGGGGACCTCCAGGAGGTCTCAGGCACAGATAGGTGTGAGCTCAGCCTTTGACTATCCTTCCACCCAGGTCCCTGGAGCTCCTGTTTGCCAACAGCCAGAACAACAAACTGCTGTATGGAGAGCCCCCCAAGTCACCCCGAGCCAACCGCAAGTTCTCCTCTCCTCCTCCTCTCTCCATCACCAAGTCCTCATCCCCCAGCCGGCGCAGGAAGCTGTCCCTCAACATCCCCATCATCACGGGAGGCAAGGCACTGGACCTGGCTGCCCTCAGCTGCTCCTCCAATGGCTATGCAAGCGTCTACTCCTCCATGGCCCCCTTCAGCAAGACCACTCTGGACATCAACAAACTCTATGTGTCCAGCAACTACCCCAACAAGATCCCCGATGAAGGAGAAGCAGCCACTGAGAAGCAGGAGGAGCCACTGCCCAGCAAGCAGAGTGAGTCACTGTGGGTCTGCAGGAGGGTGGGCTCCAGCACAGGGAGGGCACTGGTTTTGGTGGGTGCTCAGTGGAGGACACAGACACGTGTGGTGGAGCAGGCACACCATGCCCAGGGAGTTTGTGGCAGCCAGTGTGGCTGAGTGCTGCTGAGGGGCGGGCACAG
The DNA here is from genome assembly GCA_013400475.1 of Tricholaema leucomelas. Taxonomy (NCBI): domain Eukaryota; kingdom Metazoa; phylum Chordata; class Aves; order Piciformes; family Lybiidae; genus Tricholaema lacrymosa; species Tricholaema leucomelas. The sequence continues at coordinate 1,811,514 of WAAF01019949.1, read as the reverse complement.
AGAGCTCTTGCCCCACCAGCAGGCACGCAGCAGCCCCATGTGTACTGGGGAGACCAGTGGCAGTGGTGGTGGCAGAGGTTGTGGTAGCGATGGCAGAGAAGTGTCAGTGGTGGATCAGCAGTAGTATGGCTCTAGTTTTGGGCTCCTCGCTCCAAGAAGGACATTGAGAGGCTTGAGCAGGTCCAGAGAAGGGCAAGGAAGCTGGTGAAGGGTCTGGAGAACAGGGCTGATGAGGAGCACCTGAGGGAACTGGGATTGTTTAATCTGGAAGAAAGGCTGAGGAGAGACCTTCTGGCTCTCTACAGCTCCCTGAAAGGAGGTTGGAGCCATCTGGGGGTTGCTTTTTGAAGGAACAAGTGACAGGACAAGAGGAAATATCCACAAGTTGCCCCAGGGCAGGTTTAGGTTCAACATGAGGAGTAATTTATTGCCCTTGAGGCTTGTCAAGGCATGTCCTAGGCTGCCCAGAGCAGTGGTGGAGTCTCCATCCCTGGAGGGGGTTCAGAGTGGTGGAGATGTGGTGCTGAGGGACCTGGTTTGATGGTAACCTGGTAGTGCTGGGGGGAACAGTGAGAGGTCTCTTCCAACCCAAACTATTCTGTGATTCCATGATTCTTCCTCACTGTGGGTTGGGTGAGCACCTTCTGCACCCAGGCAAGGGCGCAAAGCCTGTCTGGGAGGTTGCCATAGCTGAGGGCAGAGAACAACCCAGCCTGAGCTGGGGGCATGGGCTGCCTCAGCTCGTCTCACAGCCTTTCACTGGGAGGGAGGCAACTGTGTCCTGCCCCACATGGGCTGGAGCTCACTCATGATCCCAGTGGGCAACACCTGGGCAGAGCCTTCCAGCTCTTTGTGAGATCAGAACAAGATAACCATCCAAAAGCCCCTCCACAAAATCCCACCCACAGCAGCTGCAGGACACTGTGTCCCTCCCTGGGGACTTGTGCCCGGCTGGGATGGTGCAGGCTTTGGGAGGATCTGGAAGAGCTGAAATGCAGCTGGATGTGGCCATGCCCATCAGGGATGGTGATGGGTTCCTGTTCCTCAGGCTCCGAGGTGTCTGTCCGGGAGGAGTCAGACACAGACCCCAACCAGAGCGATGAAGCTGAGGCTGAATCTTCCCCAACCAAATCTCCAACCACTCCCAAGTCCATCAAGGGCAAAAATTCATCAGGTAAGGAGTGACCCAGGAGCTATCCTGCTTGGGGCCACCTGAACCTGGCCAAAGGCTGCTGCAGGTGTGGAACTGAAGCAGATCCTCAGGGCTGTGGAGAAGGAGCAGTACTTCACCCTTTGTCTTCCTGAAAGGGGACAGGGAAATGTCGATGCCTTTGCCCATGTGCCAGTGCTGCTCTGCATATCCTGCTGGAACAGGTTGCCCAGGGAGGTTGTGGATGCCCCCTCTTTGGAGATGTTCAAGGCCAGGTTGGATGAGGCCTTCAGCAACTTGCTGTAGTGGGAAGTGTCCCTGCCATGGCAGTGTGTTGGAACTAGATGATCTCCCATGTCCCTTCCAACCCAAACTATTCTGTGGTTCTTCTCAGCCCTTTCCTTCCCTCCCAGGGCTGATCTGGTGTTTTAGGAGTGCTCAAGTTGTGAGCTGCTGGAGACATGAGCCAGGGCTGGCACCGAGCACCAGTCTGTCTGCCCAAGTCTCCACTGCAGCCACCTGAACACCATCTCTAGCTCCCCCTGGCCTGAACTCCTGCTAAAGCCACGCTGGAGAAAGTCTTTGTTGTGATGGCATCTAAAGCTGCCTTAAAGCATGAGCTTCATCCAGTCTGTGCCTACCTAAAGCAAGCAGCCTCATGGTGTTAGCTGCTGGCTGGGCTTAAACCATGCCACCATCTGCTTTGCCCCAGCCCTGGTGGGGTGGAAGCCAGCTTTCCACGAGAAGCAGACCCATGTGGCCATCTGCACCCACTACCTCCACGAGCCCACCGTTCTCGGCATGCCACAGCCCTGCCCAGGCTCTGGGGCTGCAGGAGGGACCCACCTAGGCCATGGAGCTGGCCACAGTGATGGTGCTTTCTTCTCCCCCTTCAGATTTCTCCTTGTTCTCCTACAACAACGGCGTGGTGATGACGTCCTGCCGGGAGCTGGACAGCACCCGCAGCGCCCTGTCTGCCGCCTCTGCCTTCGCCATCGCCACGGCGGGGGCCAACGAGGGCACCCCCACCAAGGAGAAGTACCGCAGGATGTCCCTCGCCAGCGCAGGTACTCTGCCCTGGGGGACACCGTTCTGGGCTGCCCGTTCCTACTGTCCTTGGCTGGGGGACAACCCTCAGAGCATCCCCAGCCCCCACCCACTCTGGGTGCCTGAGCATCCTCAAGGTTGGGGATGCTTGGGGAGACCTGGCTGCTCTTCCCAGCACTGCTGAACCTCAGGGTGAGGGGTTCCTGATGGGAATCTGGGCAGTTTCAGGCTTCCCCACGGACCAGCGCAACGGGGACAAGGAGTTTGTGATCCGCAGGGCGGCCACCAACCGCGTCCTCAACGTGCTGCGGCACTGGGTCTCCAAGCACTCGCAGGTGGGTGCTGCGGGGGGCCCTGCTCACTCCCCACCCCCAGGCTCCAGGTGGGAAGGCAGTTTGACACCTTCTAGTGAAGGAAAAGAGTGGACGTAGGGAGGAGCTGTGACACTGGGGGAGTCCCTGTGCAGAGTGAGGGGCTGGGGCAGAACCTGTGGTCACTCCCCAGCTTGGCTTAGGAGAAGAGGAGCAGCTGCAGGGGCTGATTCCTGGTGGGGTTTCCGTGCTGGAGTCAGGGTTAGGAAGCCTGGTGGCTTTCCTTGCTGTCCCTGTCCCTTTCTGCTGCTGGCTGCTGGGGCATGGAGTGGTGCTGCGCTAGTTAGCACACCAGGAACCCCCTGTGCTTCTTCCAGGCTGGGTGATGCCAATGGAATGGCACAGAATGAACCTTCCTGGATGGTTCCTGTTTGTAGGGTGCCAAAGGGTGGGAATATGGGAGGAAAAGGCAGGCTCAGCCCTCAGCCCACCCCATGCTGGCAGCATGGGGCTGTGGGTCTCAGATGGGTTGCAGTGGACAGGGAGCAGAGCACATCATGGTGTGTTGGTGCTGGACTTGGCAGGACTTTGAAACCAACGAGGAGCTGAAGTTCAGGGTGATTGGCTTCCTGGAGGAGGTCATCCACGACCCTGAGCTCCTGACCCAGGAGAGGAAGGCAGCCGCCAACATCATCAGGTGAAGTGCCATAGGGGGGGTGGCTTCTCCTAGATGCTGCTTTTGGCAGCTGCTTCATGATCTCCCCTGGTATAAGAGCAGTGTGAGGTCCCCAGGACAGTGCTGGGGAGGAGGACAGGTGGTGCTGGCATCAGGACCTGTGGGAGGGTGTGGGTGCGACATGATCCCCACCCTTGTGCAGACATGGCCAAGGGCTGGAAGCCCTCTGCTGTGAGACCAGGCTGAGAGCTGGAGTTGTTCAGCCCGAAGAAGAAGAGGCTCCAGGGAGCCCTTCTGGTGGCCTTTCAGTGCTCAAAGAGGCTGATCAGAAAACTGGGCACAGACTTCAGAGCAGGGCCTGTTGTGACAGGACGAGGGGTGTTGGCTTGAACTGAAAGAGGGAGACTTAGACTGGAGAGAAGGGAAAAGCGTTTGACCCTGAGGGTGGTGAGAGCCTGGCCCAGGCTGCCCAGAGAGGTGGGAGATGCCCCACGCATGGAGCCATTGCAGGTCAGGTTGTTTGGGGCTCTGAGCAACCTGCTCTAGTTGCAGATGATTCTGCTGGATGCAGGGGGTTGGACTGGATGAGCTCTAAAGGTACCTTCCTACCCAAAGCAGTCTGGGATTCCGTGATCCTAAGGTTCTGTGTGGAACCCACTGAGCCCATGGCTCTTCCTGCTGTTGGGCAGTGGGTCAGCACCACGGCTCCCTGTGGCTGTGAGCTCCTCAGATGAGCTCTTTCCACCCATACAGTCTCTTGTGACACGTGCAGGGCCAGCTGTGGCCTTGGCTGACTTTTTTCTCTTCAGTATGAGGAATGGGACCTGGAGATGTTTAACCTGAGCAACCACTAGGTCTTGCTGCAGCCCTGTGGGAGCTGTGCAGCTCTGGGGCTTTCCCAGCAGACTGATGCTGTCTTCTCCTGCCATAGGACCTTGACGCAGGAGGACCCAGGAGACAACCAGATAACCCTGGAGGAGGTGGTTCAGATGGTAAGACCCTTCTCTTCATCTCTGCACCTAGTAGCTGGGTGTGGTGGGAGGGGAATCGCTAAAGGTCCCTGTGCTCCAGCACACCCAGCTGGCTGGAGAGCAGTTCTTCAAGCCTGATGTCCAGGCCTACAGCTACAAAGCAGGGTGAGGTTTTCCAGGGATGGGGCCAGCTGTGAGCACAGCTGGATCTGTTCTGGGCAGAGGCAACAGTAGTCCAGCCCACTGGGCAGGTGCTTGAAGTGGGCATGGAGATGTGCCTGCCTGCTGCTGCCGCCGGTGCCTGCCCGAGGGACGCAGGAGACCCTGTGGGTTCCCATCCTGTCCTCTGTTCCCCCAGACCTGCACTGGTCCCAGGAAGGTGGGATGGATTCCAGGCCCTCAGGGTGGCTGCAGGGTGTTTGCCACCTTCCTGCTTGTTCCAGCAGTGTTTGCTCCTGGAAGAACTCCAGAGCCACTTGAAGTTGGGCTGGTGCACCTGGAACAACAGCAGCTTTGTCCCCAGGGTCAGCTGGTGGCTTCTGGAGTGGCTGAGGCCCCTTTGGTGGGAGAGGTTTAAGCTTTCATCTGTAGCCAGGAGTGGCGAGAAGTCCCCGTGGAGGAGGGGGGACAAGGGCAAGCAGAGGGTTTTGTTCTGCCCCATCTGGGGGCTGCAGGACACATGGACCCTGCAGTGGTGGGGACATGAGGGAGCCCTGGACTCTGGGGTGCACAGTGGGGTGAGGGGGATGTGGGCTCCCTGAGCCCCTCCTCATGAGCTGGAGGTGTGCATTGTGCCGCATGCTGAGCCCTTGGAGCCCTCCTGTGTGGCACTGGCGGCAGCTGTTGCTGTCACAGTGCCCCATGCTCAGCCAGGGTGTGCTCCCCCCATTGCTTGCACCTACCTAACCTCTCCAGAGGCTCTTGAGCCTTGGACAGGAGCCCATCTGGTCTTTGCTCTCCAGGAGCTGCTTTCATAACCCCTTCCTTGGCCAGGATGGGGTTTGGCACCAGCTGTTAACTGGTGCAGCCTGGGAGGCCTTCTGGGAGGGCTCCTGGGGCAACCTCACCCACGGGTGCCTGGAGCCACCCTGCCTTTCCCCAGCCCCTTCTCTGCAGAAGGTGCTGGGAGAGGCCATGGCTCCTCTCAGGGTGCACAGCATGTTCTGCACCTGCACAGTGGTCCTCCTGCACCCCTGCCCCCATGGCTTTGGCCAGGGGACACCAGCCTGGCCTCTGTCCCATGCTGGGAGCTGCTGCAGGAGCTTCTTCTGAGGAGGAGCAGAGAGATGTTGCTGCTGGCTTCCAGGAGAGGGATGTTGTAGTAGGACTTTAAACAGTTCCCTCACAGAGAAGCTCCCATTTGTGGTCTGGGGCTGGAGGTTCTCACTGCCAGTCCTGGTGGCTCCAAGCACAGGGCACCCCGAGGCCCCGCATGCCACCACGTGGCACTCAGCCAGAGCCAGGCAGTGGGCTAGGGGCATGTCCTTGTTCTCCTGCTTTTCTGCACAGGAGAAAAGTTTTTGGTGGGAGGGTGCTGGAGCCCCAGAGCAGGCTGCCGAGAGAGGTTGTGGAGTCTCCTTCTCTGGAGAGATTCCACACCCATGGGGACGTTGTGATGCTGGGCAAGCTGCCTTGGGTGCCCCTGCATGGGGTGTCCAAGTTGTTACTCTGCTTCTACCCAACGAGCTCTCATTTGTCGCTCAGGCTGAGGGAGTCAAAGCAGAACCATTTGAGAACCACTCGGCGCTGGAGATCGCTGAGCAGCTGACGCTGCTGGATCACCTGGTCTTCAAGAAGATCCCCTATGAGTGAGTGATCCCCATGAGTGAGGATGGGCTGCTCTGGCCACCCAGGGCTCCACAGCCACCAGCAAAACCCAAAGGCTGCAAAGCCTCCCCAGCTGCTTTCCAAGCAGCCCGTGCTGAGCTCCAGCCCACATCTGAGATCTCAGCCTGAGGATTATCTGCTGGTGTCCCCAGCATGACCAGCTTGGAGAGAGCTTCCTGTGCCCATTGCACTTCCAAGGGCGTCCATGGGGTGTCTTCCCAGCTGTGTGAGGGTGAAAGTCCTGGCATCTCCATCCAGTGTTGTTGCAGGGTTTAGGTGTCCCAGAAAAAAGGGAAGTCAATGTTGACGTGAATATTCTTGTTTGCAGAGAGTTCTTTGGGCAAGGTTGGATGAAGCTTGAGAAGAATGAAAGGACTCCTTACATCATGAAGAACACAAAACACTTCAATGATGTAAGTGCAAAACAGCAGGGGACAGGCAGACAGGCAAAGATCATTGAATCCCAGACTGGATTGGATGGAAAGGAACCTTTAAAGGTCACCTAGTCCAAACCCCCTGCAGTCAGCAGTGACGTCTGCAACCAGAGCAGGTTGCTCAGAGCCCCGAACAACCTGACCTGAAATGTCAGGCCTGAACTCGGCACTTCAAAACCCATGTTCTGTTTTGAGCCTCTAACTCCAAGAAAAACACTGAGGGGATGAGGAAGGTCCAGACAGGACAATAAAGCTGGTGAAGGGTCTGGAGAACAGGTCTAGTGAGGAGCAGCTGAGGGACCTGGGATTGTTTAATCTGGAGAAATGGAGGCTGAGGGGAGACCTTCTGGCTCTCTGCAGCTCCCTGAAAGGAGTCTGGAGCCAGGTGGGGGTTGCTCTCCCAAGGAACAAATGACAGGACAAGAGGAAATGTCCTCAGGTTGCCCCAGGGGAGATCTAGGTTGGACATGAACAATTTCTTCCCCTTGAGTGCTGTCAAGGCCTGTCCCAGGCTGCCCAGGGCAGTGGTGGAGTCCCCATCCCTTGAGCAGTTTGAAAGCCATGGAGATGTGGTGCTGAGGGACCTGGCTGGTGGCCGTGCCGGGCTGGCGGTCGGACTCCACGATCTGGAAGCTCTCTTGCATGCCAAACGGTTCGGTGATTCTCTGCAGCACATGTAGCTATTGTCCAAAGCTGCCCTAAGGGGTGGGCTGGCGCCGGTGTCCCCGCAGGTCAGTAACTTGATAGCGTCGGAGATCATCCGCAACGAGGAGATCAACGCGCGGGTCAGCGCCATCGAGAAGTGGGTGGCGGTGGCCGACATCTGCCGCTGCCTGCACAACTACAACGCGGTGCTGGAGATCACCTCCTCCCTCAACCGCAGTGCCATCTTCCGCCTGAAGAAAACCTGGCTGAAGGTCTCCAAGCAGGTAGGGGCACGGGGAGCTGAGCCTCTTCGAGGGGGAGCTTGGAGAGGGTTTGATGGTGTGAGGATGACAGGAGACATTGTCAGAACATCTGTGAACTGGAGTGAGGGCTTTGTAGGTCCTTCCCAGGAGGGAGCTGCTGAGGAAGCATCTCAAAGGCTGCATTGCTGTTGGGTTTGTTTGTGGTCCAGCTCAGATGTGCAGCCAGAGAGACCTTCCCTACAGCATCCCTGAGCTTGGAGCGCAGGTAGATGCTCTCCAGAATGGGTTTTCTGGGCTCCTCTGACCGATTATGGATGAGGAGAATGAATTCTGGAGTTACCAGGGACAGAAATAGCTCTGTTTGGTGAAACCTGATGGAGACCAGGGGCTGCTGAGCAGGAGCTGCTGTGTGGGCTCCTCTGGAAATGGAACAGCAGCTTTGTGTCTGCAGAGTGATAAATATGGAATTCATCAGGCTCTGGAAAAGGTGGGAGGCAGAGGAAGGAGACAAGTGGAGAGCTTCCATCCCCAGCAGCGTAGGCAGCAGGGCGAGGGAGGAGATTCTGCCCCTCTGCTGTGCTCTCTGTGACTATACCTGCAGTGCTGGGGCCAGCTCTGGAGTCCTCAGCACAGCAGAGACATGGACCTGTTGGAGTGGGGCCAGAGGAGACCACAGCAATGCTGAGAGGGCTGGAAGCCCTCTGCTGTGAGACCAGGCTGAGAGAGTCGGAGCTGTTCAGCCTGGAGAAGAGAAGGCTCCAGGGAGAGCTTCGGGTTGCCTTTCAGGACTTCAAGGGGCCAATCAGAAAGCTGGGGACAGATGTTTGAGCAGGGCCTGTTGTGACAGGATGAGAGGTGATGGTCTGAACTAAAAGACAGAGATTTGGACCAGAGAGAAGGGAGAAATGTTTAACCTGAGGGTGGTGAGAGCCTGGCCCAGGCTGCGCAGAGAGGTGGGAGATGCCCAATCTCTGGCACCATTGCAGGTCAGGTTGTTTGGGGCTCTAAGCAATCTGCTCTAGTTGCAGGTGATTCTGCTGGCTGCAGGGGGTTGGGACTGGATGAGCTCTAAAGGTACCTTCCCACGCAAAACAGTTTGGGATTCCATGATTATGAGTTGGAAGAACTTTGCTTTCATGCTTCTGCTAAGCTTCTCTGGACATATGAGAGTGCTGAGCAGCTGGAGAGGGGTGACCTTGGTTCTTCAGCCTTCACCCCAATGGCCATGGACTGGAGGTTCCTTTCAGGGCCTTCTGCAGGTGCCTCTTTGTGTTTTGCAGACAAAGGCTCTGATTGACAAGCTGCAGAAGCTGGTGTCCTCAGAGGGCAGGTTCAAGAACCTGAGAGAGGCTCTGAAGAAGTGAGTGAGCAGCAATTCCCCTTCTGCTGGCAGACCCAAAGGGCTGAGGGACCTGGACTCCATCCCAGCTCCCACCCAAATCATTTTGGAACTGCACCAACTCCCTTCCAGTTCAGCAAGCAGCTTGTGGAGAAACCCTGAGCAAATAGTTGCTGCCCTGAGCTGTGGTGTGGAGCAATCGGGATAAAGGGGACTGAAGTGGGGAATCCTTCCTGGACTTGGGGACGTTTTGTTCTCCATCCCCCAGACTGTAAAATATGGAGTTATGGCTTCCCACCAGCCAGTGCAGGTCACTCCAGCTGGTGGTGGACCTTACTGGCAGCAGCAGGGTGGTCCCTCAGCATCACAGACAGCTGTGCACCCTCCTAGGGGCAGCATTAGGCCCCAGGTTGTCATCACTTGATGTTTGCTTGGTCAAGGACCCTGGTGCTGTGTGGGTGCTGTGGGTGTGTGAGGAGCAGAGGTCGTGGGTTGCGTGTATGTGAGAGCAACCTTCAGACTCTCCTGTGAGGTCCACCTTTCCCCCAGAGCCCCTCACCAATGTGCTTTCCTTACTTGTTTCTTCTTTCCTTACTCACTCCTGGGTTGCTCCTAAAGCTGTGACCCTCCCTGTGTCCCCTACCTGGGAATGTACCTGACCGACCTGGCCTTCATTGAGGAGGGGACCCCAAACTACACTGAGGATGGCCTGGTGAACTTCTCCAAGATGAGGATGGTGAGTTCTGCCCGGTCCACCTTGGAAACCCTCAGCTCAGTGCCAGGTCTGTGCCCCAGCACAGCTGTCCCTGGTGAGGGATGTGTCTGGAAGAAGCACGGCAGCCATTTGCAGCATGCTGCGGTCAGAGGGTGTGGGGGGAAGGTGCCCCACAAGCTGCCAACGGCTGCTGTGTCTTCTCTCTGGGCAGATTTCACACATCATACGGGAGATCCGCCAGTTCCAGCAGACCTCCTACAAGATTGAGCACCAGCCCAAGGTACAGCCCTGTCCCCAGAGCCACCCACTGCCTCTTCTCCCCATCTCCCTCATCTCTCTGATGAGAATAGGCTGAGAGAATCGGGGCTTTTGAGTCCGGATAAGAGCAGCCTGAGAGGGGATCTCATCAGTGCTGATTAATGCATCAAGGGTGGGTGGCAGGAGGGTGGGGCCATGCTTTTGTCAGTGGTGCTCAGTGACAGGACAAGAGGTAAGGGGCACAAACTGGAACATAAGCAGTTTCATCTCAAGATGAGGAGAAACTCCTTTAAGAGTAGAGGAGCACTGGAGAAGGCTGCCAAGAGAGGTGATGTAGTGTCTGTCTCTGGAGACATTCCGAATCCGCCAGGGACGTGGTTTAATGGCCATGGTGGTGGGTTGATGGTTGGGACTCCATGAGCTTAGAGGTCTCTTACAAGCAAAACAACTCTGTGGTTCTATGATCTTTTCCCATGTCTGGTGGGCTGCAGCAGAGGTGGCTCCTCCCATGAACAGTTTGGCTTTCCCTTTCCCCAGGTGACCCAGTACCTGCTGGACCAGTCGTGTGTGATGGACGAGGAAAGTCTTTATGAGGCTTCTCTGCGGCTGGAGCCCAAGCTGCCCTCCTGAGGTGGGGGCAGCCATGTATACAGGCTGTACCATGCTGTACATAACCCCAGCCCCCCAGGGACTCCCCTCGGGGACCCCTGCAACCAGCCCACTTCTGTGCTTCCCTAGCCACCTGCTACCCTTCTCCTCCTCCCCAGCCCACAATAGGATTCCCTGCACCCTTCCAGGTTTCACACACCGACACTGCGCTGGAGTCCTGGGCTCTTGCCCATCAGCTTTTTGTCACTTGTTCTTCTCCAGGGAGGCTGGTGGGTGGGCAGGGAGGGGGCAACCCATCTGTGTCCCCCACGGGGCTCAGCACAGAGCAGCTCGGATGGGACTGGCAGCAGCATCCCTGTGTGAGCTCTGGAAGAGAAGGAAGAAAACACGTTGATGTTTATTGCTCCATGCCATGCTGCCTGCTCTCCCTGTGCCACCCTCAGTGCTGGGGGGACCTCCCGTTCCCTCCCTGTGCCAGTCTTGGTGCTGGGAGGAACCAGCAGCAGCATCCCTGTGCAAGCTCTGGAAGAGAAGGAAAAGGAGGAAGAGAAGGAAGAGAAAGAAGAGAACACATTTGATGTTTATCACTCTGTACCAGACTGCCCACTCTTCCTGTGCCGTCCTTGGTGCTGGGGGAGGAATCTGGTTCCCTGCCTGTGCGATTCCTGTGCAAGCTTTGGAAGAGAAGGAAGAGGAGAAAGTGAAGGAAGAGAACACACTGATATTTATCACTCTGTGTGATGCTGCCCACTCTCCCTGTGCCACTCTCAGTGTGGGAGGGGCCTTCGATTCCCTCTCTGTGCCACCTCAGGTGCTGGGATGACTGGCAGCAGCATCCCTGTGCAAGCTCTGGATGAGAAGGAAGAGAAAGAAGAGAAGGAAGAGACTGAAGGGAAGGAAGGAGCATCAAGAAGGAGAGGAAAGAAAGGAATAGAAGGGGAGGAAGAGCAAGAAGGAAAGGAAAGAAAGGAAGAGAAGGAAGGAAAGGAAGAGGACGTGATGTTTATCGCTCAGTGCCACGCTGTTTTCCCTGTGCTACCCTCAGTGCTTGGGGGCCTCCAGTTCCCTCCCAAGCCAGGAAGATGGGACCATCCCTTGGACTCCTTGCTGCGTCCAGCTCCTGCCAAGCTTCTGTGGATATGCTGTAGCCCCGTAATGCTTGTGACCACGCTGAGTAACATGCCGTAGAGTTAGCAACCGATGAGCGAGTGTTTTTCTTACATCTACTGTAGTCCTGTCTGACCACCTTCTAGCAGGAGTATAGTAATGTAGTGCTTATTCTGTGAATATATCCATGGGTTTTTTACCGTGTACAGGACACAGACCCAGTGAACCCGCCCGTGGCAGGCATGCCCCACGCGCCACCGGACACTTTTTGCTGTCAGCAATACCTCGTGGTATGAGAATTTCTCTTTCAAAGCCCTAAAACTTTCAACTGAACAGCTTGTTTGGAAGGAGATTTCCTTTTTTTTTTTTTTTTTTTTTTTTTTTGTAAAAATATATGTTTCCTGATTACCTCTTGCTAATAAATCTATTCTATCTCAGGGTGAACTGGGATTTGGCAATGCTTTTATCGAGCACAAATCCAGGTTGGGTGAGGAGTGGCTTGAGAGCAGTCTGGAGAAGAAGGACTTGGGGGTGTCAGTTGATGAACAACTCAGTGTGAGCTGGCAGTGGTGGCTGGCAGCCCGGAAGGCAGCTGTGTGCTGGGCTGCATCAGAAGTGTGAGCAGCAGGACAAGGGAAGTGATTCTGCCCCTCTGCTCTGCTGAGACCCCATCTGCAGCACTGTGTCCAGTCCTTGTGCCCCCCACAGAAGAAGGACATCAAACTAATAGAGAGAGTCTAGAGGAGGGCCACAAAGATAATCAGAGGGCTGGAGCACTTGCCCTATGAGGACAGGCTGAGGCAGTTGGGCTGTTCAGAAGACTCCAAGGAGACCTTAGAGTGGCCTCTCAGTATCTGAAGGGGGCTACAGAGAAGCCAGGGAAGGACTTTTCACAAGGATTTGTGATGATAAGATGAAGGGCAACGGACTGAAGCTTGAGGAGAGCAGATTTAGACTGGGTATTAAGAAGAAATTCTTAGCAGTGAGGGCGAGCAGGTTACTCGAGGAGGTTATGGATACCTCCTGCTTGAAGGTATCCAAGGCCAGGCTGGATGAGGCCTTGAGCAACCCGGTCTAGTGGAAGATGACCCTGCCCATGGCATGGGGTTGGAACCGGATGATCTTCTAACCCAAACCATTCGATTCTATGAAACCACGGGCGGGGCACCGGCGGACCCGAGAACGGTCACCGCCACCAGCTCCCGCCACGGCGAAGAGGCTCCGCCCACGGCCCCGCCTCCGCGAGGGCACTCCCCGCCCCTTTCCCCGCCCCCAGGGCAGAGATTGGCCCAGCTCGGGTCAAGCGGCGCGGGGGTAGGGCTGCTCTGCCCTGCGCTTGTTCCGCTGGGTCAGTTCGGCTCGGTTCGTCCTAGCGCGGCCCCCTTCGGCTCTGCTCCGCGCGGTTCGCCTCGTCTTGCCTTTGCTCCGTTCGGCACAGTTCGGCCATGCACTGGGCCACGCTGCTGGCTGTGGCTGCGCTCCTGAGTCCCGCCGCCGCTTGGGCCCCCTCCGCTGAAGGTAAAGGGGCACTGGGAGGGGACGGGGATATCGGTCTGTCCTGGCCCGACCCGGCTTGCCTCGGTTCGGCCCAGCCCGGCCCAGCTCTGCTTGTCGCCCCGGGCTCTTTCCGTTGCGGAGCCTGCGGCTAGGCCGGGGAGAAGGCTCAGGGGAAGCAGAGTCGAGCCGGGGGCCCCGCTGACTTCTCGCTCTCTCCCGCAGAGGAGCTGCACTTCAAGGTCTGGATGCTCCAGGTAAAGTCCCGGGCCTCGCGGTGGGGAGGGCCGGGTCGGTGCCCTCAGGGGTCGCGGCTGAGGTGCTGTGTCCCCGCAGAACAACAGGCAGTATGGCCCCGACGAGTACCCCCGCAGGCTGCGCATCTTCCTGGACAACAAGAGGCAGATCGATGAGCACAACGCGGGCAATCACAGCTTTCAGAGTAGGAGCCGCTTCCTCCGCCCCGGCCCCGCTGGCCTTGAGCTCCGGCCCGCGGTGAGCGACCCTTTCGCCTTCCTTCCCCCGCAGTGAGCCTGAACCAGTTCTCGGACCTGACCTTTGCCGAGTTTAAGAAGCTGTATCTGTGGAGTGAGCCCCAGGTGAGTGAGAGCAGCGTGTTGGGGAGCAAGTGGGCTTCAGGGCCGAGGACTCCAAGCTGTGGGGGGCCCTGAAGCCAGCGGCACTCACCTATGGGTCAGCGTTCCATAGCCGTGCTGCTCCAAATTCACTCTGTGAAATGTAGTGTCCTGCCCTTGGAGCCTGGGTAAGAACAGTGTGAAGCTTTGATCCCGCAGGCCCTTCATCCCTTGCACTCCCAGCTTTCAGCCACCTCACTCTTGTCACTCTGGCTCCAAACTGTCACTGCTTCTCCCAGCCTTGCAGCTTAAGCTGTGTTTTTCATGGTAGATCCGTATTTTTACGGGCTCTTTGGGGAGTGAGGAGCTCCCTGATCGCCAAGGGAATGAGCTGGCAGTGCCCTTCAGAGTTGGCCGAGGGCTTCCTGGCTGGCATACAGCATGGCAGTCACTGCTCCTACCACTGTCCCCTGGTGCCTCGATTGCAGAACTGCTCAGCCACGAAGGGCAACTTCCTGCGCAGCTCTGGGCCCTACCCTGACACCATCGACTGGAGGAAGAAAGGAAATTTTGTGACACCCGTGAAAAACCAGGTGAGGAGCAGAAGGTGAAGCCCAGCTGCTGGCAGGGAGTGGAAATGTTCTGTTCCTGACCTGTCCTTCTGCTCCAGCCTCTCCTTCTGGGGAGGCTGGTGACCCTGTGGCACATCGTGGAGCAGTTCCTTTACGGTTCCTCATGCAGGGTGCTTGTGGGAGCTGCTGGACCTTTTCCACCACGGGGTGTTTGGAGTCTGCTATTGCCATTGCCACAGGAAAGCTCCTTTCTCTGGTAAGGGATTTTCCTTTCTTGTGCCCTCATGGGCATAAGTCCTGCCTCTAGTCAGGTGCTTTTGTCTGGGAGTGGCTCCCAGCTGCTGGTTCCCAGTCTGGCAGTGTCTGGCTGCCCATGGCTGTAGTGGGCACCACAGACCCCTTGGCTCCTCGGAAGCTGAGCACAGTTGTTGAGGGGGACACAGAGCAGTGTGGCCAGGAGCTCTTCGTGCCACTGTCTTCTCTTGGAGTCAAAGATTTTATAGTAAGGGTGGTGAGACACTGGAACAGGTTACCCAGGGAGGTTGTGGATGCTCCATCCTTGGAGGCATTCTAGGCCAGGTTGGATGGGGCCTTGAGCAACCTGGGCTAGTGGGAGGTGTTCCTATCCACAGCATGGGGTTTGGAGCTGGATGATCTTTAAGGTCACTCTATGATTCAGAGGGGGTTTAAGCAGAGGCCTTTTTGGACCAGGATGAAATCAGGGGGCCCAGCAGCTGATGGGTGCCTGAGGCTGGGAGCAGGCAGGGGTAGCTGCAGTGTTGTCTTGTGCAGTTTGCTGCAAGCAGCACCTTCTGAGACTGTTTGTTTTTGACTTCCTAGAGGGTTCATGGTCTGTAAGAACTAGAAAGACAGCAGCTGCTGGTGTGACTTTAGCAGAAGAGCTGAGGGTTGGATGTGAGCGTTCCAAACATCCTTGACCTTTAGAAGAGATCTCAGCCAGGGCCACTGAGGTGAGAGGGTGTCCCAGCATGGGTGTGGAGGAATCTTGCAGTTGCAACACCCTGGGCTGCCAGCTCCATATCTCCTCACTTTGCTCCTTGGGATGTGTGGCCTTCAGTTAGATGGTTCCTGCTCACAGCTGCACAGGTGGAACCAGCACTGCTGGGTGTTTTGTCTCACTTCTCCTGAGTGCAGGTGCTGAGCAGCAGGTACTGACTCAGAAACCTTCTCCGTAGGCAGAGCAGCAGCTGGTTGATTGTGCCCAGGCTTTTAACAACCACGGCTGCAGTGGGTAAGTCACACAAAGAACAGAAATGAGTGTCTTGTGTTCTGTGACTGACAGACCTAGTGTCCTTCCAGATGCTGGAATGGGTTTTGTGTCCCCTTGGCTGAGCTGAATGGTTTTTTTGTCCCCTTGGCTGAGCCGTGCCACAGAGAGCTGTTTTGGGTAGGATTTGGTTATTTCAGCTTGGGCCTCCTTAAAGATTTGAACTCTTCCCTAACTCTCCAGCACTTCCTTGCCTGTCTTGTTTGTGATTTTCTGTCTTTATTATGGTGTCTCCTGACATCCCAGTCAAGGGTTCTCGGCTGGGCTTTCACACCCTTAGGGGGAATTCTGTCTTGCTCTCTCATGGGTCATGTGCCTCTCATGGGGCTTTACCCACAGAAACCTTTGCTTCCCCTTTAGTGAGCTGCAGCTGGTGCTGCAAAGGCGGCAGAAATGAAACCTTTCTGAAACCTTCTGTTTTCTGGATGATAAGCAGGGAGCTGAGCAAAGCCACTTTTTATCACTGTCAGGAGTTCTCCGTAGTCCTTTCCATGTGCACATGCTCTGATCACACTGTTCTTGTTTTCCTTCTATGAGCTGAGCTTCCTGAAGGTGGTCAGGAAGGGAGCAGATGCTGGCTGGAGATGTAGAGTCCTTGTCCTCGCATGCTGTGTAGCTGGAGACCTCAGCCTTGCTGGGCAGAGGCTGTAGAGAAACATCTTCCATGTTTGAGCCTGCAGAGTTGCCCCCAACCCCTTAGCTCTCTCAGTCTGCTCTCCTCCAGGCTCAACAGCCCCAGGGCTCTCAGTCTTTCCTCCTCACAGAGATGCTGCAGGCCCTTCTGCATCTTCAGAACCTCCACTGGATTCCCTCCAGTAGTTCTGTCTCTCTTGAACTGGGGAGCATAGAACTGGTCATGGTTACTGCAGATATGGCCTCACTAGGGCAGAATAGAGGGAGAAGCAGAACCTCCCTTGAGATTCTCCACCCTGCTGGCTACAATCTGCTTTCTGCGTCCCAGGAGACTGTTGGCCTCTTTGCTACAAGATGTGTATTGCTGACTCATGAGCAATTCATTGTCCAGCAGGCTCCTGTGTTGCCTTTCTCCTTGGGAATTAGGCACTCAGGAGAAGATCTTCCTATGCCTGGGTGGGACTGTGTTAGACCCCCATGATGGGCCAGGTATGGAGCCCCACACAGGAGATGCTGCAGGAACAGGCTGGGGCTGATGCTGTTGGAGGGTCAGGGATGCCATCCTGTCCTTCCCTTTTCCCTTGGTTTGTGTGAGGGGTCTGCAGAGCAAGATTGAAAGCTTTGTTCTGCAGATCCACAGAAGATCTGGGCACACACTGGCTCTTCTTCAGCCACTGCTGACCAGCACTCCCAGGTCCTTTTGCAGCAGGCAGCATTCCCACCCTCACCAATCTACCTTCTGGCTGTGATGTCTTGCAGGGGCCTGCCGAGCCAAGCCTTTGAGTACATCCTGTACAACAAAGGGCTGATGGGAGAGGACAGCTACCCGTACCGGGCCAAGGTATGGCCTCCACACACCTTCTGCAGCTGCAGAGCAGGCTCCAGAGCAGCCTCTAACTCCATGTCCTTTCTGTCTGTGCAGAATGGCACCTGCAAGTTCCAGCCTGAGAAGGCCATTGCCTTTGTCAAGGATGTTGTCAACATCACACAGGTAAGGCCCCAAGGGCTACGTTTCCAAACTTTCAGGTGTCAAGGCTGTGCCAGACATCACCTGAAAGGTCCTCAGATGCCTCTAGCTGTGCCAGGCTCTGCAGCACAAGCTGCAGCCTGCTTGCTCTTGGGAGAGGAGTGAGGTGGCATTTGGGAGGTGCTGTAGTCAAAGTACAGGCACAGGATCTCTGCCTCCTTTCCATGGTGGCCACACCTCCAGGAACTCTTGTTTCTTGTCTCCCAAAGTGAGGAGAAAGCCAGGGTCAGCTCAGCTGTGCTCTGCTGGTCCAGTGATCCTCACTGGTCCCAATGTAATCAGGAGGTAAATGACCCTGGGATCCCTTTCCTGCAGTATGATGAGGATGGGATGGTGGAAGCTGTGGGGAAGCACAACCCGGTGAGCTTTGCCTTTGAGGTGACGAGTAACTTCATGCACTACAGAAAAGGGGTCTACTCCAAGTGAGTATTTCTGCACAAGGCAGCGAGGGTAAGGCAAAAGGGTAAGGCTGGAGTCAGTTGCTTATTTCTGTGCTGGAACCTTGGGCTGCAGTCTCAGCTTTCCTCTGAAGAGCAAACAGCAAACTGAGCCTTGGTGAACAAGGTTCTGAAGGGGTCAAGGTGTGAGGGGGTCAAGGTTACCTCAGTCAACGTGCAGCCAGTGCCAAATTAGGTGGCAGTGTTCATCTACTGGAGGGTAGGAAGGCGCTGCAGAAGGACCTGGACAGGCTTGATCCGTGGGCCCAGGTCAGCACGATGAGGTTCAGTGAGGCCAAGTGCTGGGTCCTGCACTTGGGTCACAACAGCCCCATGAAAGCTCCAGGCTAGGGGCAGAGCAGCTGGAAGCTGCTTGGTGGAAAAGGCCCTGGTGGGGGTTGGTCAGCAGTGGCTGAAGATGAGCCTGTGTGTGCCCAGCTGGCCAAGGAGACCATCAGCATCCGGGCTTGGATAGGAATGGTGTGGCTAGCAGGGCCAGAGCAGGGATTGTCCTCCTGTACTGGGCATTGATGTGGCCACACCTTGAATCTTAGAACTGGACCCAGTACTGTAGATGTGGTTTCAGCAGACAGAGTAGAAGGGCAGGAGACCTGCTGGCCACAGTGATCTTCATGCCCTGCAGGAGACCATTGGCCTTCTAGCCTATAAGGACACATTGCTGGCTCATGGTGACCTTGTCCACCAGCACTCTCAGGTCCTTCTCTGCAGAGCTGCTTCCCAGCAGGTCACCCCTTACCTTCAGGTTTTCCTTTCCTTGGCTCCCCTCTGTACACTCCAGAATGGGATACTGAGGGCATCTGTTAGTCGTGCTGGCAGCTTGGTGCAGCAGAGGTTGTTGGCCAATCCATGATCCGTTGCAGGCTGGTTGTTGACACACATCTGACTGATTTTTCCTTCCCTCTGCAGCCCACGCTGCCAGCATACTCCTGACAAGGTGAACCACGCTGTCCTCGCCGTGGGCTATGGAGAAGAAAATGGGACTCCCTACTGGATTGTGAAGAACTCCTGGGGCCCTCTGTGGGGCATGGATGGGTAAGGAAGTCCCAATGCCATTGGACCTCCCATGGTCTCCCTGTACCTGGTAAAAGCCACATCTGTGGGATTCCACCCACCAGCAGCCCCCAGGTTTCTGGAGCTGCAGTTGTGCAGCTGTTTGTTCCTCTGGGAATAACAGAAACATAGAACTGTGGAGGCTGGAAGAGACCTTTGAGATCATTGAGTCCAACCACTTGCCTAGGGCTCACAGGAGAAAGGGAAATCTTTCCAGTGAAGGAGACATGGTCTAGAAACCTGTCCTGACAGGTTAGAGCAGACCCTTAGGTCACTGTCACCGAGGACTTGGCCAGCATGTGAAAGCCACCAATACCCCTGGGTCCCCCAGAGCCTCTTCTGTGGTTAAGCAGCCAGAGAAGAACAGGTTGTGCTGGAGGTGAGTTTTCACTCCAGCTCCTGGTCAGTCAGGTTTGTGATGTAAGGGGGCTGGGGAACAGCATTCCCTGGATAGCTGTGGGCTGACAGCTCTGTCACATGGATTTGCTCCCTGTGCTAGCTTGGACATAATAAAAGAATCAGAATTGTTTGGATTGGAAAAGACCTCCAAGACCATCAAGTCCAACCATTAACCCAACACTGCCACTGCCATTAACCATGTCCCAAAGTCAAAGTGCCATGTCCACAGGTTTCTTGAATGCCTCCAGGGATGGTCACTCCACCACTTTCCTGAGCAGCCTGTTTCAATGCCTGACCACTCTTGCAGGAAAGAAATCTTGATCTCCAACCTAAACCTCCCCTGGCACAATTTCAGGCCATTTTCTCTTGTTCTATCACCTGATACCAGGAAGAAGAGACCAACCCCCACCTGGCTCCAACCTTCTTTGAGGGAGTTGTAGAGAGACCAAAGATCTCCCTTCAGCCTCCTTTTCTCCAGGCCAAACAACCCCAGTTCCTTCAGTTGCTCCTTGCCCCATCTGGTGTCCAGAACCTTCACGAGCTTTGCTGCCCTTCTCTGCACCTGCTGCAGCAGCAAAATGTCCTTCTTGGAGTGAGGGGCCCCAGACTGATGCCAGGATTTGAGGTGTGGCCTCACCAGTACTGAGTCCAGGGGCACAATCGCCCCCCTGGTCCTTGTGGCCACACCATTGTTGATCCAGGCTAGGATGCTGGTGGCCTTTCCAGCCACCTGGGCACACACTGGCTCATGCTTGGCTGCTATCAACCAGCACCCCCAGATCCTTTTCCACAGGGCAGTTTTCAGCCACCCTGCCCCCAGGCTGGACTGTTCATGGGGTTGTTGTGACTCAAGTGCAGGACCCAGCCCTTGGCCTTGGTGAACTTCATCCCATTGGCCTCAACCCACTGATCCAGCCTGGCCAGGGCCCTCCTGCCCTACCCAGCTGCCATCCTGGCTTTGCTGGAGGGGGCACCCTTGCTCATACTCATCCCTTGCTCTTCTCAGGTACTTCCTTATTGAACGTGGCAAGAACATGTGTGGGCTTGCTGCTTGTGCATCTTACCCAGTCCCTCAAGTGTAAGAGGAGAGCATGAGCTGGGGACATCAGGCAGAGGAAAAGGAGCAGCTGCATGTGTAGGAGATCCTGCATGGTGAAATCAAGGCAGTGATGAAACACCAGATGAGGTGAGATAAAAGTCTGCTGGAAGTTGTTGCCTGCAGGTGGATTCCTGGGGTGGCAGCAGCTTCCTGCAGGCAGAAGACTCAGACCTGTGCCTCCCCTCCCTGTGTTCCTGCACTGAGCACCAGGCTCCTGCCTTCTCCTACTGCTGTGAGCTTCTTCCCCCTGTCCTGAGGCCCTGCTGCTGAGGGGCTACTTGAGGACACTGCCCCAACAAAGCTGAGCTCTTCCTTCAGGCAGCTGCTTTCCAGCTACAACTTCTAGGGATATTTTGAATCGACTTTGAAGGAGATTTCCCCCCCCCCCCCCTTTCTCTAGAGGGAGGGGAATGCTGTGATTTTTATCTATTTTCATTAATTTTTTAAGTGCATTTTTTATTAAGAAGATATTTTAATGCAGAAATAACAGAAGAACAATGGTTTTCTTTCATGAATCAATGAAGAAAGCAGGAAGCTTGATGCTAACAACTGCCATCGTGAGAGCAGCCCAGGTGGCAGGAGGGGACACCTCTGCTGTGTGTTGTTTCATGCTGAATCTGGCTACTGCATGAATAAAGCTGACTTGTCACCAGTGTGCTTTGTGCTCACTGCAGCTCAGCAGGAAGTTAAGTGTCTGTTTTCACATCAGAGCAGGATCCAGCCCCAGGGTTGGGGGTGCATTAATGGAGCCAGTGTCCTCCTGAGAGGGGTAAAAGCTTGTGAAGTGTTAAAACCACCTCCGGTTAGCAACTTAGAATTGGAATAACTGAGCATAGAAGAGATCCTTAAGCTCATCAAATCTAACCATTAACCCAGCACAGCCAGGTCACCACCACACCATGGTCCCTGGCATCACATCACCATGACTTTGAAACCACTCCAGGGATGGGGATTCCAATCACTGTACTGGGCCACCTGGGACTGGCCTTGGCAACCCTTTCCATGAAGAAATTGTTCCTCATGTCCATCCTAAACCTTCCCTGGACCAATCTGAGGTCATTTCCTTTTGTCCTGTTGATTGTTCCCTGTGAGGAGAGACCAACTCCCATCTGGCTCCAAGCTCCTTACAGTGAGTTGTAGAAAGCCAGAAGGTCTCCCCTCAGTCTCCTGTTATCCAGGCTGCAGCATTCCAGGTCCCTCAGTTGCTCCCCACCAGACCTGTTGTCCAGCCCCTTCACCGGCTTTGTTGCTCTTCTCTGAACGCATTCCAGCACCTCGGTGTCCTCGGAGGGAGGGGCCCAAAACTGCCCCGAGGACTTGAGATGTGGCCTCACCAATGACTAGTCAAGGGGAACAATGCCTGCCCCGCACCTGCTGCTCACCATATTGCTGATCCAAGCCAGCATGGCCACCTGAAGACCTCACTGGCTTACGTTAAGCATCTGCCAAGCAGCACCGCCAGTCCTTTCCCACCGGGCGCTTTTCAGACGCTCTGCACTCAGCCTGGTGCTGTTGTGACCCAAGGGTAGGACCCGACCCTTGGCCTCTTCAAACCTCATTTTAATGCTTTATAAACCGCTTTAAAGCGCCTGGGGCAGGGCGGCCGCACCCGTTGCGGGCTGCCACGGCCTCCCTCCGCCCGCCGGCCCCGAGCCGCAGCGGCCGCCGCCTGTTCGCTGGGGGCGGGCGATCGCCGCTTGCCATGGAAACGGAAGCGTCCAACGTCACTGCCGCTTCCGGCGCACTGACCAATGGGCGGAGCCAGTGGCGTTTTGGCGCCGAGTGCGAAGGGGAGGCCGGAAAGCGAGCGGAGTTCCCGGCCCGGAGGGTGCCCCCCGCCGGCGGGGTGGCCTCGCCCGCTCCTGCCATGGCGACCGTGCCGCAGAACAACCTGCGGGAGCAGCTGCAGCTCCACTCGGCCCGCGGAGCCCTCAGCAAACCGGCCGCGCCGCGGCACCGGCCGGCGTGAGTACTGCGGTACTCGGGAAAGGACTGCCGGGGAGAGGCAGGCCGCCGGGTGCCTGAGTGGGCTCCTCTCTTA
Source organism: Tricholaema leucomelas (assembly GCA_013400475.1). Taxonomy (NCBI): domain Eukaryota; kingdom Metazoa; phylum Chordata; class Aves; order Piciformes; family Lybiidae; genus Tricholaema lacrymosa; species Tricholaema leucomelas. The sequence goes on along the minus strand of WAAF01019949.1, from coordinate 1,789,526 downwards.
CAGTGGAATCCCAGGCTGGTTTGGGTGGGAAGGGACCAGTCCATCCTCCTGCAGTTAGCAAGGATATCTGCAACTACAGCAGGTTGCTTCAGAGCCTCGAACAACCTGACCTGCAGTGGGTTTCTTTCTTCTCTCCGGTCTGAGTCTTCCTGTTTTTGTTCAGACCATTGCTGTCCTGTCACAACAGGCCCTGCTCAAAAGCCTGTCCTCAGCTTTCCAATCAGTCCCTTCGAGCACTGAAAGGCCTCCAGAAGGTCTTCCTGGAGCCTTCTCTTCTGCAGGCTGAACAACTCCAACTCTCTCAGCCTGGCCTCATGGCAGAGGGCTTCCAGCCCTCCCAGCATTGCTGTGGCCTCCTCTGGCCCCGCTACACACAGGTCCATGTCTCTGCTGTGCTGAGAACTCCAGAGGCACTGGAGCACTCCACCAGCACTGCAGGTGGCGTCCAGGCAGAGCAGAAGAGCAGAATCCCCTCCCTCACCCAGCTGCCCACGCTGCTGGGGATACAGGGACCAGAGAGATTTGCGAGTTGTATTGTTCTTCTTGAGACTACTTAATGACCTCTTCCCCTCGTTGTGTGAAATGAATTCTAATATATTAATGATACTGGCCTTTCTTAATAGTATTTGTCCTATGCTTTTCCAGGGGCTTCACATTCAGGAAGCCTTCTCTGGCCACCACCCTGCCCACGGAGTCTCGGAGCCTCCCTGTCACCTCTGCGTTAAGGGATAAGGACGTGAACACCTCCCTGTCTGCACTCACCTCACCCCTCTCTGTCTCCAAGGAGAAGAAAACACAAATCCAGGATTTCTTTCCAGCAGCAGGCAGCCCCTGTAGCCAGGGCATCAAGTCATCTGCTGCCAGCCCCAAGCTTGGCAGGCCCAAGGAGGTGTCAAAGGGCCCTGTGCCCCCGCTAAAGAGGAGTGTGAGTGAGGGCCTGCAGGGTGCTCCCAGCCCCGCCATTGCCATTGAAGATGAGTGGGATGACATTGATGACTTTGACTTGTCAAGAGTTGAGAAGTACTGCAGGCCACCAGTCCTGTCCCCCAGAGGGCAGCAGGTCTCCTGTGTGGCTTCCCAGAGGTCAGACAAGCCACCTGGCTCTCCTGGCACTGTGAGTGGCGACCATGGTGCTTTGGAGAGTGGAGAGACATTACCAGAGGCTGAGAACCTGTCCTCATCTCAGCAATCTGTGATCTGCCTTGAAGATGCCGCTCCCTGCGGCAGTGACAGGGCTGTGGACAAGGAAGTTCGGCAGGATTTAGTTGCTGATGCGGTTTTGGATGATGACAGGGAGGAGACTCGCCCAGGTAATGGTTTATTTTAAAATACCAAGGAGCTGGAAGGAAACGTGGGTGTTTGCACACTGAGGGCCTGCTTTTCCAGGAGTCAGGGGCTGCTGTCTGCTGGTATCTAGCAAACAGCTGTGGGGATGAGGATTTCGTTTGGGTTACCCTGGGGACAGTGCAGGGCTGTGAATACTGGGGTGGTCTCCATGCAGAAGCAGCAGCTGGTTGTTTTTGTTTGGAGTTGGAAGACCAAGAACTCCCAAAGGGCATTGCAGAAATGAGGAGCAGTAATCTATAGAGTTGTTGTGGAAGGAAAAGCACTTTTTAAAGGTCACATGAAAGAGAGATACCAGTCCCAGAATCACAGAATGTTAGGGGTTAGAAGGGACTTTCAGAGATCATTGAGTCCAACTCCCCTGCCAAAGCAGGATTACCTAGGGCAGGCTGCACAGGAGCACATCCAGGCAGGTTTTGAAAGTCTCCAGAGGAGATTCCACAGTTTCTCTGGGCAGCCTGCTTCAGGACTCCAGCACCCTCACAGTAAAGAATTGTCTCCTCGTGTTGAGGTGGAACCTCCTGGGTTCCAGCTTGTACCTGCTGTGCCTTGTCTTATCACTGGGCACCACTGAAAAGAGCCTGGCACCTTCATCTTGACTTCCACCCCTCAGATATTTGTAGAAATTGACAAGATCCCCTCTCAGTCATCCATGTCCTGGAGTATTGTGTCAGTTCCAGGTTCCCCAGTCCAAGATAGACAGGGAGCTACAAGATCTTGAGGGTCCAGCAGAACCTACAAAGATGCTGAGGGGCCTGGAGCATCTCTGTGAGGAGGAAAGGCTGAGAGCCCTGGGGCTGGTGAGCCTGGAGAAGAGCAGCCCCAGAGGGTATCTGCTCAATGCTCAGCAAGAGCTAAAGGGTGGGGAGCAAGAGGATGGAGCCAGACTCTTATCAGTGGTGCCCAGGGACAAGACAAGGGCCAACAGGCACCAAGTAGAACCCAGGAGGTTCCATCTGAACAGAAGGAGAAACTTCTTTTGTGTGATGCTGGAATCCTGGAACAGGCTGCCCAGAGAGGTTGTATAGTCTCCTGTGGAGAGCTTCCAAACTCCCCTGGCCATTGTGATGCTGGGCAAGCTGCTGTGGGTGCCCCTGCTTGAGTGGGGGGGTTGGAGTGGATGATCTCCAGAGGTCCTTTCCAACCCACACTATGCTGGGTTTTAGGGATTCCATGATTTTATGCTAACTGGGCATAGAAACAGTGATAGAAATGGGCATAGAACGTGATAGAAATAGTATTAACTATAGTACTATAGGATAGAAATTGTATTAACTGTAGTAATAATAGGATAGAAATAGTATTAACTATAGTAACATAGATTCATAGAATGGTTTGGGATGGAAGGGACCTCTGGAGATCATCTACTTCCAAGCCTTTTGCCATGGGTGTAAACCAGTTCATTTTCAAACACTCCCCCCAAACCTTTTCAACCCTGAATAATGACCCTCAGAATTGCTGACTCAGTCAGAGTGCTCTCCTGGCAGCTCTGTGCTCCACACAGCTTCTCTTTTGTAAGCCTCACCTCTCAGGTTTGGAAACTTTTGATCTTTATTTATGAAATTAATTTGTTTATTCAACTGAGCACTATTGAGCAGTGCCCTGTGATGCTGCCAAAGTGGATTTGTGAGCTGCCTTTTCACTATTAAGAATATTCTGTTCCTTTCCCCCCCCCCCCCTCTTTGTGGAATGAATTTTAATACATTAATGACATTGACCTTTCTCAGCAGGGTTTGTCTTAAGTAAATTTACCTTCTGATACCAGTGCAGGGATGATGCAGGCTGATGGCTCTAAGCTCTTTTTCAGCTGGTGTTTAATAAAACATCATCTTCTGTAAAACCTTTTGTAGGAAAATAGACCTTTTAAGGCTTTATCTTCTGGCAGGGAAAGATTTTTATAGAAGGTCTGCAGAACTTTTGTGCTTAGAAGAGGCTTTGTGAGGCTTTGTCTGCTTTTAATGGAGGAGGAAAAGGGAGCACTAATAACTCTTTTTGTCCTTTAAGTTAAAAACTGTATTCAAGAAGTGTTTTGACTTCTAGCTGGGAATTTTTGCCCTTGATCTACACCAGAATGAGCTTACATTGTTACCCAAAAATTCATCCTCTTCTCTTTCAGGTGCTGACAGAAGTGGTGAGAGGCAGAAGCTGTGCGGTGAGGAAAGGCACAGCCCCTCAGAGCTGGCTGAGGCTGACCCTGAGCTGTTTGCAGGCACAGAGCTCGCAGAGGATGATTTCCTGGATGTTATTCCCCCCTCTCCTGAAGAGGAGCTGCCTCCCTTCTCATCCACTGTGAGAAGCATGAGGTGAAACAGAGTTCGCTGATAGAGCTGTTTGTCTTCTAAAAGTACCCCAAAAGACCTGAGGTGGTGTTTGCTGAGGAGTTAAATGCTAGGTTGGTTGTGTCTGGCAGGTGAGCAGCTGTCAGCTGCTCTCAGCGTTTTCTTCTTGTGGCCAGTGCTTAAAGTGAGCTCTGCTTCAGAAAATGCAGAGATCTTTCCCTTCCATAGGGGAAAAACAATTGAAGCAGAACTCTACGTTGGCACAGGATGTGCGACAAACTGCTCAGCTGCTGTGATTTTCATGGAATCCCAGGCTGCTTTGGGTAGGGATGGACCTTCAAAGCTCATCTAGTCCGAACCCCTGCAGCCAGAAGGGACATCTGCAACTAGAGTAGATTGCTCAGAGCCTCAAAATAACCTGACCTGCAATGGTTTCAGGGCTGGGGCATCTCCCACCTCTCTGGGCAATCTATGCCAGGCTCTCACCACCCTCAGGGTCAAACGTTTCTCCCTTCTCCAGTCTAAATCTCCCTTTTTTAGTTCAATCTATCACCTCTTCTTCTGTCACAACAGGCCCTGCTCTAAAGTCTGTCCCCACCTTTCTGATTGCCCCCTTGAATTTCTGAGTGGCCATCAGAAGGTCTGCCCTGGGACCTTCTCCTCTGCAAGCTGAGCAACCCCTGCTGTTATTTTAAACACTCATGTGGAAGTGCCTTGATTTGCAGATATCTCTGTTTTAATGCATTTTTTTCCTTTGCTCCTAGTAACCTTTTCAAAGAGTCTCCTACTGGTGGAAGTTCCACAACTGACAGCAGTGAGTCCAGACCTGGGAAAGTGGCCACCATGCAGCCTGTCGCTAAAAGTGACCCCAGTGCAGAGGATGCAGGTACATAAGCCCTCTTTGTCTTGGTTTTGGGGATGGTTTGCAAATCCTTGTTCTCTATGTATCCCCTGCAGCCCCAGAGCACTGCCTAACAGTGACAGATGGAGACAGGAAGCAAGATCCAAGCCTCACACAGGGTTTTCAGGCATAGTGTAGACTCAGGGATGATGTGTGGCCCCACTTTGGCTTTGCCACTCTGGGATATGGCTCAAGATTTCCTTTCAGAGCTTAAAAGCTCAGGCTGACCAAATAATTCCTGAAGTTAACTGTGGCACAAGGACACAGCACTGCAAGCTGGAGTTGTGCCAGTGCTTCCATTTGGTTCCCACATCAACCTTTTTGGGACACACCGAACTAAAATGTTTCTGAGTTTCACCTTGGGGACGCAAAGTTGCCTTGTGTAGGTGTGGCACAGCTTTCTTGTGAGGCTGCAGGGTCAGGCTTTCCCTTCAGGATATAGACAGATGCAGCTGATGGTGCTGTTTTGCAGCACCATTTACAACCTGGTGCTGATAAGGCCCAGAGCAGTGTGCTTGTAGTTATGTTCTAACCATGCTTGGTCTGGAAAACAACTTAGTTAAGCTCTTGTCCTGCTCCATAGAATCAGTCAGGGTTGGGAGGGACCACAAGGATCATCTAGTTCCAACCCCCCTGCCATGGGCAGGGACACCCTACCCTAGATCAAGCTGGCCATAGCCTCATCCAGCCTGGCCTTAAACACCTCCAGGGATGGAGCCTCAGTCACCTCCCTGAGCAACCCAGTCCAGGCTCTCACCACTCTCATGCTGAACAACTTCCTCCTTACGGCCAGTCTGAATCTCCCCACCTCCAGCTTTGCTCCATCCCCCCTAGTCCTGTCACTATCTGAAATCCTAAAAAATCCCTCCCCAGCTTTTTTGTAGGCCCTGTTCAGATACTGGAAGGTCACAATAAGGTCACCTGGGAGCCTCCTCCAGGTGCCTTCCAACTCAAACCATTCTATGAAAAATACAGATATGGCCTCTATATGTTTTGCCATCAACAAATATTTCTGCACTTGCTCAAGCAGCATGTAGGCCTGGTCAATATTCACAAGAAAATGCCAAATGATCTGGGAAATTAAAACCATAGAAATCTTAGTTGCAGTCAAAACAAAGAAAAATTTTCTTGGTTTAGTTGCTTATATCTGAAAAGGACCTTAATGACCATCTGCAGTGTGCTTAAAGGTAATTAGGTTTGCTATTTGACCATCACCTCCCTCCCTGGCAGCAGCAGTTTGAAATCTGGTGAAGTTCCTTGGCAAAATGCAGACGGTTTGGAGCTGCACCCAATGTGAAAGGGAAGGGGCTGAGGTGCCAAGTGCTGACTTCCACCTGTGGAAGGGTTACTAGGGCACTTTCCAGACTAGAATTGCAATGTGTTGGTACAGAGTATTTGGGGAGGGGCACTTTGGGCTAAACCAAATGTGTGAAGTTGAGTGTTTGTGGCAGTAAGTTTGACAGAACTGCGATGGGGTTTGGATAAGAGAGAGAAGGGTAATGAAAAGGGTCAAAAGATGCAGAGTGAATGACTTTGTGCACACAGCATAAGAAGAGGCTTTTAAAAAAAGAGATGGAAAGTAAATTATTTAGACTTCTCTCTTGCAGTTTGCTGTCTTTTGGGGAAATGATGTCATTTTGTTAGTAAAAATCTGACTGCTGCCTGCTAAACTCCCTCCATCTAACAGGGAGAGCCTCCCAGCCAGAGCAGCAGCTCTATGGTGTCATGGAGGAGATCTGCAAGCTGGTGGATGCCATCCCACTGCGTGAGCTTCAGGCTCTGTCCTGTGCCAAAGACCTTCTCCAGAAGCGAGACCTCAGGTAAGATTCCATCAGCAGCCTTCCACAGCGTGGTGCCTGCAGGTGTCCTCACTGCGCCAAAAATAGGATACAGCAGGGCTTCAACAAGCTTAAAACGAGTGAAAGCATGAAGGGGAAAAGACTCCAAACTGCTGAAGGTGTTAGCAGTGTTCTGTCCAAGAAAAGATCGAGTTCCATGTTCAGGCTGAGGCACAGGAGTCCTGTGTCTGACTAGTGCCAGATGCCCCTAGTGAAGGGTGAGGTGATGTGACCTGCTGGGCATTGTTCTGGTACCTCATAACCAGAGGCTTTAGGAGAGGCTCCAAGAAGACTTTAGGTGGCTTTTCAGTGCTTCAGATCAGAAAGCTGAGGACAGACTTTAGAGCAGGGCCTGTTGTGACAGGACAAACAGTGACGGTTTGAACTAAAAGATGGAGATTCAGACTGGGGAGAAGAGAGAAATGTTTGATCCTGAGGGTGGTGAGAGCCTGGCCCAGAGAAGTGGGAGATGCCTTATCCCTGGAACTATTGCAGTCCAGGTTGTCTGGGGCTCTGAGCAACCTGCTCTAGTTGCAGATCATAGAATCATAAAGTTTGGGAAAGGCTTCTAAAATCAAGTCCAATCTTCAGTGTCCCTGCTGACTGCAGGGGCTTGGATTGGATGAGCTCGAAAGGTCCCTTCCCACCTAAACCAGCCTGGGATTCCATCCTTAACTCAGTGTTCTCTCTCTCTGACACTCACTGTCCATGTCCACAGCGACTCTGACTTCTGATACCCACATACTTGTCATCTGTCCATCCTTCCATGGGCTACTGCACTCTGCTGCTCTAACCTCTGTGTGATCCTGACCCAAACCAGACAAGCTGCTGGGATTTGGGAATTTGTTTGGGCTTTTTTTCACTGGGCTGGGACCATGTGAATTTCTGAATGATCTCAGCAAAGTTAATGGATTGCATTTCCTCTTACTACTGCAGTCAGACAGTCTTTGGGAAGTACAGAAACACACTATTTGGTTCAAGCAGTATTTTTAATTTGCTCATTTCAGGTTTGTGCCTCTATAGATTGATTTAATCTTTTAATGCTGCACCTTGCCTGGATCAGTTCCTTGCTGCTGGGAATTCCTTTAGTTGATGTCTGCAGAGAAGGCACAACCACTTGGGAATTATTTTACTCAGCTGAGGGCTGGGTTTGTTCTCTCTGCCCTAGATTTGTTGGAAATATTGTTGAAAGAGTGCCACAGAATGCACACCACCACCAGATGTTCATATTTGAACAGGAGAGAGAGGAAACTATTCTGTGGATGTTGTAGAAGTCATTGCTTGTGACTAAATGTTTTTTCCTTCTCTCCATTTCTACCAGGAGAAAATTGCTGGTTAACTCTGCCACCTTGAACAAAAGCTGCACAAATACTTTCCCTAGGAAGGGGGACATGGAACAGAGCCCTCTCCCATGTCCCAGTCCTGCTCCATGTCCTGGTCCCAGCTGGAGCTTCAGTTCTGACAGAAACTCACCTGAATCCACCAACCTGCTTTCTGGGACTCTTAATTCCTGCAGTTTTTCTACCCAGAAGAATCGAACTTTGGGCAGCTCTTATGCTTCAGAGACAGGTTTTCAGGAGATTCCCTGCCCAGGAACTACAACAGTGTCTTCTCCCAAGGGAAATGGCACAGGGAAGGCTTCCCTCAGCCTCCACTCTGACATGTCCTTCAACAGCAGCTGGAGTGAGAAAGCAGGGGTGAGGAGCACTGGGAACCATCCTCTGCTGGAGAGGCCCCTGACCAGCACAGCTCTCAGAGCTCCAAGCAGAGCCCCTGCTGGGCTTCCTGCAGAGGACACTCAGGTTGTGAATGATGCAGCCCTTGACCTTGATCACTTTGATATTGATGATTTTGATGAGGATTGGGAGGATCTGGTGAACGTGTCAGCGCCTGAGACACAACCCTACCAACCCATCAGGGAAGGGCCACCTGCCAGATCACTCCTATCAAAGATCATGTCCAGAGCTAAAGGACCTCCTGCTGTATCCAGTCCTGCGGCTCCAAAATCAGGCTTCTCCGTGGCAGCCAAGAACCCTTCAGGTGAATCATGCTCCTGAGGATCACTGCTTTCCCTTCTACAATTACTGCTTGTTTCTAAACCTAAGACCAAGTAACTGACTGTGGATTGCATCAATGCCTTTTGTTTCTGTGGATGTTCCTTCTGGTTTCTCCAAGGTCTAGTTGATTGGGTAGGGCTGGGTGCTAGGTTGGACTGGATGATCTTGGAGGTCTCTTCCAACCTGGTTAATTCTATGATTCTGGGGTTCTTTTTCCTCCAAGTTCTGGTAGTTTGACCCAGGTCCCCTTAAGAGAGCAAAGAGTTCTCCAAGAGGACCAGAGAGGTCCAGAAACTGGTCCACATAAATTGTAATTTTTGCCCCATTATCTTGAGTGTTTATTTGCTCTGCAAGTTGCAAGCTGCTACAAAGCTGCTGACATTGGGAACTAGAATGTTTCTCTGTTTTAATTAGTTCTGCAGTTTTGCATTCAGAGGTGTAGAAAGTGCCCTCCCTGGAGGTGTTCAAGGCCAGATTGGATGAGGCCTTGAGCATCCTGGTCTAGTGGAAGGTGTCCCTGCACATGGCAGGGGCTTGGCACTGGATGATATTCAAGGTTCCTCCAGCTGAAGCCATTCCATAAATCTATGAATACTTTCAGTTGTTGATGCAAAACTGTTCCAGATTGGGACACTGGGGTGGGACAGTGTTGTTTGTGGCTTGGTAAAAGGGAGGTGATAATATTTCTTCAGCTTTTCTGTCACTGGTTCACTATCACCTGCTGTAGAGTCCTCATGAGTGAGGACCCTTTTCATTGTGGTTTGTGGCAGAGGTGGAGCTGATGGAGGGTCTGGACAACAGGTGTGGTGAGGAGCAGCTGAGGGACCTGGGGTTGTTCAGCTTGGAGAAAAGGAGACTGAGGGGAGACCTTCTGTCTCTCTGCAGTTACCTGAAAGGAGGTTGGAGCCAGGTTGAATTTGGTCTCTTTCCCAAGGAACAAGTGAAAAGACAAGAGAAAGTGGCCTCAGGTTGTCCCAGGGGATGTTTAGGTTGGACATGAGGAACAATTCCTTCATGGAAAGGGTTGTCAAGGCCTGTCCCAGGCTGCCCAGGGCAGTGGTAAGAGTCCCCATCCCTGAAGAGGTCTCAAAGCCATGAAGATATGGTACTGAGGGACATGGTTTCGTGGCGACCTGGCAGTGCTGGAGGAATGTTTGGACTTGGGGACCTTGGAAGCCTCTTCCAGCACCCTCAATTCCAAGGCTCTGAAGTCTGTCAGTGTAGGACTCTGGTTTGCAGTCATAGCTAAGAAGCTCATTCCCAGAGATTTGCATATGATCAAAATTCCCACTTTAGCTGCTCTTAAGTTCCAGATGAATGATCTGATTTTAGACAGTGTGAAGGGTTGGAGTGGTGGTGAAGCCATCTGTTGTAACGATGCAGTTTCACCTGCAGAAGGAGTAGCACAACCTGTTGTCACCTGCTCTGTGTCCATTTCTCCTCTCTGCCAGACCCACAGGTTTTTAACCCTGCACTGGAGCGTTTCAGGGGCATGAAGTTCTCCCACTCTGAGGAAATGATGACTGTGTTTCACAAGAAGTTTGGTTTGCACTGCTTCAGAACAAACCAGCTGGAGGCCATCAATGCTGCTCTCCTGGGTGAAGATTGCTTCATCTTAATGCCCACTGGTAGGTGCCTCCACACCTCACACAACTGCAGGCTTTGGAGCTCTGGCTCACACTTAGCAAATAAAGACCTGGAGCTCCTTCTGCAAGCCCTGTTTTGTTCTCTGGCTTTGTGGAGGTGAAGACATTGAATTGATTGAGCAGATCCAGAGAAGGACAACAAAGCCTGTGAAGGGTGAGGAGAACGGGTCTTGTGAGGAGCAGCTGAAGGAACTGGGCTTGTTCAGCCTGGAGAAAAGGAGTCTGAGGGGACACCTCCTGGCTATCTGCAGCAACCTCAAAGGAGACTGGAGCCAAGTCAGGGTTGGTCTCTTCTCCCTAGTATCAGGTGATAGAATGAGAGGCAAGGGCCTCAAATTGCCCCAGGGGAGGTTTAGTTTGGACATGAGGAGAAATTTCTCTGCAAGAGTGGTCAGGCATTGGAAGAGGCTGCCCAGGAAGGTGGTGGAGTCACCATCCATGAAGGTGTTCATGAAACCTGTGGGCACGGCACTTTGGGACATAGTTTAGTGGCTGTGGCGGTGTTGGGGTAGTGGTTGGACTCCTAGAAGGCTTTTCCAACCCAAACAATTCTGTGATTCTTTGAAATGGTTCTGCTTGAGTCCTGTGGCTGCAGGATCTGTGGGGTGTTGGGTGTGCTGAGAACCAGAACTGCCTTCTGCAGCACTTCCCATGGTAACTCATCCTGCAGCTATCACCGCAGGGGCAGGGAGACGTTCACTGCTTCTCAATGTGCTGTGAAGTAGGAAGGAAGAAATAGGAGTCTTCTCCTCTTGCTCCTTCTCTGTCTCCCTTTCCTCTCAACATCTAATGCTCATTGTCCTCTGCTCAATCCTTGCAGGTGGTGGCAAAAGCCTGTGCTACCAGTTACCAGCCTGTGTCTCTGCTGGAGTCACCATTGTCATCTCCCCCCTGAGGTCACTGATCATAGACCAGGTGCAGAAGCTGAAGACTTTAGATGTAAGTTCAAGCAGCTTCATTTAGCTAAAACTGCTGACAAGGGAATGATAAATCTGAATTTTTAAGGCAAGCCTCATGTCTCTCAAATACAAACTGCAAACTTGATTAGATGGACACTGGAAAAGGTTCCCAGAGTTGTGGAGGAAGAGCTAAATTAGATGAACTAGAAGATCTTGGCAGCCTAACTGCTGAATTTATGGCTGTCCATGTCTATTTGTAAATGGAGCTTAGTTGCAAGTACAGATGCCTGATTCTTGGACTCTGAGAGCTGCCTTCAGACACTGGAGCAGCAGAAATGAGAGCCAGGAGGGTTCTGGAGATGCTGAGTGTTTCTGGAGGAGCACCACAGCAATGCCGGTACAGATGTGTATTCCTCAAGTTGGGCACTTAGCAGCTGCTTATGCTTCAGGGAAGGGTCTCTTTCACCCTTAGTGTGATATTAGAGATGGAGAGCAGGGAAACAAAGATGGAAAATGCATTTTAGGGCAAAAATACTTGACAGGTGCTGGGTCATCTCATTGCAACTAGGCTATCACCTGGGAAGGTTGGACCAGATGATCCTTGGGGTCCCTTCTGACCTGGCATTATCAGACCAAAAGGACTATGTTGCAGGGTTGTGAAGCTCAGACGAATCCTTCTCTCCTCAGGTTTTTGACAGTCTCACTGGTCAGGACCCTCAAACAGTTCCCAGCACCCAGGGACTTGCAGAAGGCTGTGTTTTGGCAACACCTTCCACTCTTTCAGCTCTGTGAGGTGCCCTGGCTGTTTGAACTGGCTCTGTGGCTCCTGGGGATTTGTAGCTGCAGCAGGAATGTCCTCTGCAGAGCTGCAGCTGCCTCTTACAGGATCATAGGACCATAGAATTGTCAGGACTGGAAGGGACCTCAGGGATCATCTAGTTCCAATCCCCCTGCCATCAGCAGAGACACCTCACACTAGATCAGGTTGCTGAGAGCCCATATCCAGCCTGGCCTTAAAGACCTCCAGAATAGCTGCAAAGGGACTTTTCACAAGGGTATGTAGAGACAGGACATGGGGGAGTGGTTTGAAGCCAAGGGAGAGTAGGTTGAGATTGGATCTTAGGAGCAAGTTCTGCAGTATGAGGGTGGAGAGACACTGCAATAGGTTGCCCAGAAAGGTTTGGGATGCCCCCTCCCTGGGGGTGTTCAAGGCTAGGTTGTATGGGCCTTGAGCAACCAAGTCTATTTGAGAAGCATCCCTGCCCATGGCAAGGGGCTTGGAGTAGATGATCTCTGAGGTCCCTTTCAGCCTAGGCCATTGCATGATTTTACTTCCGAATTCCCTACTAAATTGCTGCTGCAAGCTGTGCCCAGTCCCTTCTGATGCCGTGCTCTGTCTTTGTGGACCTTCTTGAGGGTGTTCCATGAGTTTTGTGCTTCTTGGAATCTTTTTATTCTCTTAAGATCTCTTTTCTGAACTCAATCCCAAAACTTCCTGCTTGTGGAGCAACGAACACCTACCCCATCTGCCTTCTTTACTGGAGACAGGTCAAAGCAAGCAGGCAAATCCCCTCAGCTGTTGGGCTGCTGGTAGAATTTGGAGCAGAAAAACAGAAATTGGCTTCAAGTCTTTTAGGGGTCAGCATGAGGAGAATTGTCATGTCCTCAGTAGGTTGTGGGGGGGTCAAGGTCTACCTGCAGTTACCCAAAGATGCACTGACAATGCTGTTTGAGGACAGCAAACATCTGTTAAACTCCCAGTTTTTATCTGGTTTCTAACTAGCTGTGGGACTCTTATTTGCAGGTTCTTCTGTTTTGCAGATATCAAAACTTCTTTTTTATGTTTTTTTAATTCCAGATTGCTGCAACCTACCTGACTGGTGACAGAACAGATACAGATGCTTCAAAGATCTACATGCAGCTGTCCAAGAAGGATCCTGTGATAAAGCTCCTCTATGTCACCCCCGAGAAGGTTTGTGTTTGACTGGAGCTGGGACACCATGGAGGCACAAGAGGAGGTGGCTGTGAGGTGTGGAAGGGGAAGCACTGGACTTAGAGCAGGCCTGTGGGGAAAAAAAATGTGAAACATCTAATCAGACAATCATAGAATTGTTTGAGTTGGAAAAGGCCACTAAGAGCATCAAGTCCAACCATCAACCCACCACCAGCCATTAAACCATGTCTCCAAGTGCCATGTCCACGTGTTTATTGAAGACCTCCAGGGACAGTGACTCTGTCACTTCCTGTTTCTTAGCTACCTCAGGAAACCTCTGTACAGATGTGACTGAGGGGGTCTGTACAATTGAAACAGCCACTGTGTGCCCAGGTGGTGCATCCTGGCTTGGATCAGCAATAGTGTGGCCAGCAGCATCAGGGCAGGTACTTTCCCCCTCCACTGGTCATTGGTGAGGGCACACCTCAAATCCTGGGTTCAGTTTTGGGCCTCTCACTCCAAGAAGGACTTTGAGGGGCTGGAGCATGTCCAGAGAAAGGCAATGAAGCTGGTGAAGGGCATAGAGAGCAGGGCTGGTGAAGAGCAGATGAAGGAACTGGGGTTGTTCAGCCTGGAGAAAAGAAGGTTGAGGGAAGACCTCGTTTCTCTCTGCAGCTCCCTGAAAGAAGGCTGGAGCCAGGTCAGGGTTGGTCTCTTTGCCTGAGGAACAAGTGAGAGGGCAAGAGGAAATAGCCTCAAGTTGTCCCAGGGAAGGTTTAGGTTGGACATGAGGACCAGTTTCTTGCCCTTGAGGCCTGTCAAGTGCTGGCTCAGGCTGCCCAAGGCAGTGGTGGACTCCACAGCTTTGAAACCACTCCAAGAACAGGGATATGTTGTGCTGAGGGTCATGGTTCAGTGGTGACCTGGCAGTGCTAAGCGAGCAGTTGGACCTCAACCCAAACCACTCTGATTCCATGAAGCTCTTACTACACCTCCCACCCCTCCGTTCTGGGGTCTCTCACTGCGTTCTTGTGGCCAGCTGCTGTTAGCAGCTGTTAGAACCCTGACAGCCCAGGGAGAAGCAGAAAGCTGTCAGTCACAGGTGACAGAGGATTGCCTTGAGCTTAATTCCAGGCTGCCTTTGAAACTGCCCTTGCATGAGAGCTCTCTAGATGGGCACTGTCTCCCGTGGTGATGTTTCTTTCCTCAGCATTGGCTTTTATGACCTAGGTTGTTGAACTGTACTCAGATGTAGGACCTCTGGATGGATGATTCCCACAGCCTGCCACTGCTTCCTTGTCAGTTAAAATGAAGGTGATTGACACCTTCTCTGTGCTTCAGGCTTTACCTGTGCACTCCAGCTGAGCTCTGCTGTACCAGGACAGTGCTGTTGGTACTCTTAGGTGGGGTCATCCTTGGCACCCCTGTTCACTTTCTAATGCCATCAATGGATGTGTCCCCAGGTTTGTGCCAGCAACCGACTGATGTCAGCCCTGGAAAATCTCTATGACAGGAAGCTCCTGGAACGTTTTGTCATTGATGAGGCCCACTGTGTCAGCCAGGTAAGGACCTGGGATGTGGTGTTTGAGGTGGCCAAAGGCTTGTTTGGAGCTTCTTCTTCCAGCTGAATGTTGTTCCTCACCTAGTGGGGCCATGATTTTCGACCTGACTACAAACGGCTGAACGTCCTGCGCAAGAAGTTTCGCTCCGTCCCCATGATGGCTCTGACAGCCACTGCTAACCCCAGGGTACAGAAGGACATCCAGAACCAGCTGGAGATGCTAAAACCACAAGTGTAAGTTGCTCAGCAGCTGCCTCAATTTCTTTCTGCCACAGAAATTCTGAGTGGAGAAATTAGTCGAGAGAGGAAAGCATTCCAGGTCCATCCAAAATAGTCAATTGCATGGGATTAGTGTGAGTGGGATAAAAAATACTGAAGTAAGGAGAATAAAAGCTGCCCAACTCTTCCTGGCATGGTTAAGGAAGCTGTTTAATACAGCTTTTGTTGCTGATAAAATGTCCAAGTTGCATTTAGGGCTTTTCAGGAGACCTCTGGAGAACTGCAGATGCTGGAAGCATTTTAACTGGTACTGGTAAGACCATAGGTAATGAGGCACCACTGGGCTTGGCTTGTTGTGGTTCCACTCTACATGATGGGAACAGAAAAGACTCAGTTTTGTGGAATTTCTTATTTTAGGAATGTGGTTTAAGGTGAGAAGAGGGAGGTGATGCTGTGTTATGCAAGTGTCATCAGTCAGGTGTGGATGCCAGTGCTCAGCAGGGCAATGACAAGCAAATCTTGTAGCCTTGGTTTTCCTACAGCCACAGGAAGAAGGCAGAAATTCTGGCCCAAAAGTGTAGGCAATGTGAATCTCCATGGAGCAGCAACTCCTTGCCAGATTGTGCAGGACAAGAAGCAGTTTGAGACATTCTGGACAGTATTGAGCTTGTTGAAGGGATCACTGCACCCAAAATGCTGATGAGAACCCATGAACTGCTCTCTTCTAGGTTTACAATGAGCTTCAACAGACATAACTTGAAATACGATGTGCTGCCCAAGAAGCCAAAGAAGGTAGCAATGGATTGCTTGGAATGGATCAAAAAATATCATCCACGTGAGTACTGAGCAGCAGCAGGACATGCAGGCATTTATTCTTAGGCAGGAAAAGCTTCTGTAATGCTCTAAACCCCCCCAAATTGTGCCTTTCTGCAAGTCACTGATACATTTATATACAGGCAACAGGTTGCCCAGAGAGCTAGGAGATGCCCCATGCCTGGCACCACTGCAGGTCAGGTTGTCTGGGGCTCTGAGCAGCCTGCTCTCGTTGCAGATGTGCCTGCTGACTGAGGGAGGGTTAGGCTGGATGAGCTTGAAAGGTCCCTTCCCACCCAAATCACTCTGGGACTCTGTGATTCACAAGAACAACATATGGGAGAGAAAATGAGAATGGGAATCAGGTTTAGGGGCATCCTGAAGTGAAAGAGTTCAGACAGAGAAGTAAACGATGATGAGGCTCTGAAGTAATTGTTCTGAAGCTTGTAGACCTTCTAGCGTGAAGGTCATCTAATGTCTTCTTGTTTAATTCTCTCCTCTGCTTATCTGTGGCTCTTCTTGATGATATCTTCAGAGATTCTTATCTTTGCAGGCTCACTTTTGGAGCCCTGCAGCTCCTGCTGCTGGAAGATGACTGCACCGAGCTCCCTTCAGAGCTGCTCAGTGCTGTAACCTCACCTATCATCGACTAAACCACTTTAGCTCTTGATTTATGCAGTTCTTGACTCATGTATTTTAAATCCTAAGATTGTAGAGTGCTGAGCAGGAAAATTTGTTTCCACCTCACCAAAACCGCAGCAAGTTGGGTGAGGAGAGGCTAACAAAACCATCTGATATTAATCAAATTAGTCCAGCAGGTTTTGCTTCCCAGTCTCTCCCTGCTGGAATTGCCAGGGCTGGCTGCTAAGCAAGTGAAAGGGACTGAAGTTGTGGCACATGTTTGGTTTATTTATATGTAGCATCTTATTTTTCTGTCTTTGCAGATGACTCTGGAATAATTTACTGCCTCTCACGTCACGAGTGTGACACGACAGCAGCTATCCTGCAGAAGGAAGGTCTGGCTGCACTTGCTTACCACGCTGGCCTCACTGACTCCAACAGAGATCTGGTGCAGAAGAAGTGGATTAATCAAGAAGGATGTCAGGTAGGAGGAGAGAGAACAGAATACAGAACTGTCTGAGCCCTCCTGTTCTAGGGACTGAAAGCAAAGTTGTGTAACGTTGCTGCCAAGTTGGGCACAGAACTAAACCGAACAGATTCTCAAATCCCAACATGGTGGGGGCTGGAAAGGACCTCTGCAGATCATCCAGTCCAACCTCTCTGATAAAGCAGGGGGCACTCACAGCAGCTTGCCCAGGATCACAATGGCCAGGGAGGTTTGGAAGCTCTCAAGAGAAGGAGACTCCACAAAGCCTCTGTGGGCAGCCTGCTCCAGCACTTTCACAGCAAAGAAGTTTCTCCTCGCAGGAGAATCTCCTCATTCCGGTTTGTGCCCATTTGCCCTCCTTTCACTGGGCACCACTGAAAAGAGTCTGGCCCCATCCTCTTGCCCTCCACCCTTCAGCTTTTGATGAGCACTTGGAAGATCCCCTTGGATCTGCCACAGTACATGAGCCGCCTTCTCATGGTAGTGGAGGGTTACAGCACTGCACCAAGGCATGATAGCCCAGGAGGAAGGAACTGAGCAGCACAAAGCTTCTGAAGCAGCTCGAGATACCCTGCTGAGTTGTACATTGGACTCACATCCAGAGCATGCCCTTGCTCTGGAACAGCTCTTCCAAAGGGAGCAGTGCTTTTGCTGCTTTGTACTCATCTTGCAGTGTCACAGCTGGGCTCTGCACAGCTCTGCCCTCCTCATCACACCTGGCTGTGGTGCAGGAGCAGCTTCCATAACCCTGGATGGTTTCCTTTGCAGGTCATATGTGCCACCATTGCCTTTGGAATGGGCATTGACAAGCCCGATGTGCGCTATGTGATCCATGCTTCCCTTCCCAAATCCATAGAGGGTTACTACCAGGAGTCTGGCAGAGCTGGGCGAGATGGGGAGATGTCCCACTGCCTGCTCTTCTACAGCTACAGCGACGTCACCAGGCTCAGAAGGTTAATAATGAGTGAGTTCTGCTGGCTGTAACCTAATGGGGGCAGTGCTGAAGTCATCACTGGTCCCTGGATTTTGTTTAGATCTGGTTACCTTCTCACCTGGAATTGCCACAAATGGTGTGAGGCTGCAAAGGTGACAGCACTGCACCTGAATGGGTCTCTGTCATTTAAGACTTGGAGCACTTAATTGTAGTCCGAAACATTTTGCTTCATACATCAATCTCTTGATTCTTCTTCTAGTCTCATTTCCTCCCTCCCCATTACTACCTTCCCATCATCATCACCACCATCACCTTTCTGCCCCCTCCCCATCATCATTATCACCATCACCTTTCTGCCCTCTCCCCATCATCACCAGCTTTCTGCCCCCTCCCTATCATCATCATCATCACCTTTCTGCCCCATCATCACCATCACCTTTCTGCCCTCTCCCTACCATCATCATGACCACCTTTCTGCCCCATCATTATCATCACCACCTTTGTGCCCCCTCCCCATCATCATCATCACCACCTTTCTGCCCCCTCCCCATCATCATCACCATCACCTCTCTGCTCCCTCCCCATCACCATCATCATCACTTTTCTGCCCCCTCCCCATTCCTTCTCTAAAACTTCAGAGGTAAAATCTGCCCATGGTTAGTTCTGTCCTGACCTCACCTGTTTTTGAGCACAGGGCCCCGTTGTGTTTTGTCTCTCTGCCAAGATATAAAGCCATGGCAATGCAGATTTAACATTTGAATTTGTTGCATTTCAGTGGAGAAAGATGGGAACAGTCACACCAGACAGACCCACTTCAACAACCTCTACAGTATGGTTCACTACTGTGAGAACGTGGTGGATTGCAGGAGGATCCAGCTCTTGGCCTACTTTGGGGAAACAAATTTTAATCCCTCCTTCTGCAAAGATCACCCAGAAGTTATCTGTGATAACTGCAGTAGGAAGAAGGTAAAAACCAAAGCTCTCATTTATGGTTATTAAACTGATTTTGCATTTAACTGCTTTAGAAAAAGGGGTTATGAGGCATTTGGGAAGGCAGATGGAGAGACCAACAAGGTGTCTTGTGGTTTTGTGATGCTGGAACTTTGAATTATTTCATGGAATCACAGAACTGGAAAAGACTTAAGATCATCAAGTCCAGCCCTTAACCAAACACTGTCAAGTCCACTGCTAATCCACCTTTCCAGCATCTAACCTAGAGCAGAGTTACACAAAGTTTAGATACTCCAATTTCTGTCAGAGCAGAACTAGTGAGGTGTAGGAATATCCCTCGGTGTGATCTTTCTGGGCTATGGGGCTCACAGGAGCCAGGAGCTAGTATGAAGTCACCTGGAACAGCCCTGAGGACATCCCTTCCCCTGCCTGTTCTCATCTTCTCAGCTCTGTGCTGCCACATTAGGAGGTGAAGGCTGCTTGAAGGGGACACAAGATTAGGGTTTGTGCATCAAAGGTTGAAGCAATGAGTGGTATGAGCAGGAACAGCAGAGAAGAGCGAGTAGATAAAGCAAGCAGTGACTGGTCTCTGTAACCACATCAGTTTATACCTGATGCTTCTCAGTCCTGTTTGCCTTCCATAGCTGTGATTGTAACAGAATTGGATTGGAATGAAGCGCATCCAGGCCAGTCTTCTCCTCTTAATGCATGCTGGAAGGGTAAGTTCATCAGGATGACGGCAGGATGCTTTCCAAATGATTTACCTTCATTGCCACCATTCACCCAGCAATCCTGCAGCTCACTCTAGGCAGTGAACAGATTATTCACATCCAGTTGGGGTATTAATGCAGCTTCCAGAGCACTACCAAACCCAGGATTCCTGTGACTGTACCACTGTAGAAGCCGTCACTAGAAAGTCCCTGTTCCTCTGCTGGCAATGAGAGGAGTTAAGGACTGGAAAAAGCTCAGTGATGAAAACCATGGCTGGCAGTAGGAGTTTGTGCCAGGGCAAAGCCACACAAGGTTGTTTACTAATCAGCTCTATCCTAACAGGATTACAAAACAAGAAATGTAACAGAGGAGGTGAAGAGCATCGTCAGGTTTGTGCAGCAACACTGTGGGCAAGGGCAACGAGGGAACGGAAGGAAAAGCACAGGGTCTGGGAGATACACACTGAACATGATGGTGGACATCTTCCTGGGTAAGTGCTTCCAGAAATAACATTGATGTCATCTCCACAGAGTCCCTGTGTGGTGGGTGTTGGAAGGGACCTCTGGAGATCATCCAGACCAGCCCTGCTGCTAAAGCAAGGGTACCAGCAGCAGCTTTCCCAGGATGACATTGGCTAAGGGGGTTTGGAATGTTGCCAGAGAAAAAGACTCCACAACCTCTCTGGGCAGCCTGCTTCAGCACCCCTACACCAAAGAAGTTTCTCCTCAAGTTCAGGTGGTGCAGAAATTCCCAACCAAGTACCACCAGAAGTGGTTTTAAAGAAGATTTATCTGGCAAAATCCATTTCCAGGAATCTCTTGGTGGTAGATGATCCAAAATAATCAAGAACCAAGCCAAGCTTTTAGCTATTTCCTAGATTCATAGAATGATTTGGGCTGGCAGGGACACTAAAGGTCACCCAGTTCCAGCCTCGCCCTGCCATAGGCAGGGATACTTTCTACTAGACTAGGTTGCTCAAGGCCTCATCCAGCCTGGCCTTGCCAGGTTGTTACACTGATAAAATTGATATTCTGATGATGCTTAGAGCTTCTGGTGCTTAAATGTGAGGGAGTTTTTATGTGGAATACCCTTGGGAATCCTCTGCAGCTCTCTAAGAAGAGAGATAGGTGGGATTTCTGATGCCAGGCTAAGTCTGTGGTTTCTGCTCCACAGGTAAAACCAGTGCCAAGATTCAGTCTGGAATATTTGGGAAGGGAGCTGCCTACTCCAGGCATAATGGTGAAAGGCTCTTCAGAAAACTGGTCTTGGACAAGATCCTGGATGAAGATTTGTACATCACAGCTAATGACCAGGCAGTGGCTTATGTGATCCTAGGAGAAAGAGCTCAGGCTGTGCTAAATGGAGCACTGCAGGTGTGCACCCCTCTCTTTTCTTACATTTTATACATTGCTTTAATCAACATGCTACAGTTTCCACACAGCAGGTACCCTAGAAGAGTTCAGATGTCATCTGAAGTACAGGAAATAATCTGTAGGAGATAGAGGAAACAGAATCCAACCAGCGTGATTTCTAGCCTAGCATTCTAATAATCCTAGAATGGTTTGGGTTGGAAAGGACCCTAAAGATCATTTGGTTCCAACTCCCCTGCCATGGGCAGGGACACCTCTCACTAGTCCAGGTTGCTCAAGGCGTCATCCAACCTGGCCTTGAACACCTCCAGGGAAGGGGCATCCATGACCTCCCTGGGCAACATAACATACTCTTAATTGTAACCTTAAACAACAGTCATGTTGTGAGGCAAAAACTGAGTTGGAGAGGACTTGAGAGGATTAAATCCTTCTCTCCCTCCATCCAATTCCATCTTGACAAGAAAGGAAAGCTAAGATAGAAAAGCTAAACACAAAACACTAAGACAAAAAGGAACCAGCACCACCTTCTGCATTTTCTGCTCTATTTTTTCCCAGTCACTGGTGAGCTGTAGTGGAAAGTGCACTTTGAGGAGGTCATAGAGCCAGTCCCAGAACTGTCTCCTCTGCATTAGTGCTGTTTGGAGAAGAGCAGAGCCCTCAGCACGAGGCTTAGTGACCTCTCTGAACTGGGTTCTCAGGATGTTCTCCCTGAGTTGTGTGCACTGTTAGTACTTTGGAGAAGCAGCTTAGGAGAGGTTGAGTATAGCCTGTTAAAAACAAGTCATGTAAAAAATGGATAAATGGAGGTTTTTTTTAGGTCCATCAAAGAATACTTTTGATTTCCTTTGCTATTTTGCTGTGCTATCAATCAATCTTCTAAGGATGGCTCTGCAGTGACTCCCCTGGCATAAATCACAGAATGCATTGGGTTGGAAGGGACCCTTGAAGGGGGTTCCAGCTCCCCCCGCCCTCAGCAGGGACATCTCCAACTAAATCAGGTTGCTCAGGGCCCCATTGAGTTTAACCTTGAATGTCTCCAGGGTTAGGGCCTCAACTCTGGGTAACCTGTTCCAGTATTTCCAGCCCATTATTTGATGAAGTTCTTTTAACAGGTGGAGTTCCATGAGACAGAAAGTGCCAGTGACATCAGAAAGCAGAGAGCTTCCATGGCAAAGATGTCCAAGCGGGAAGAGATGGTCAAAAAGTGCCTTGGAGAACTTACAGACACATGCAAAACGCTTGGGAAGGTCTTTGATGTGCATTACTTCAACATTTTCAGTACTTCAGCTCTGAAGAAAATAGCAGGTGATGTCAGCTTTCCGTTCCTTGGCAGCAGACAGCGGATTCTGGTGTACAGGCTGGCATGAAAAAGCCTCTAGAACATTGCACCGTGATCTTTCCTTCCAAAAAAGTTCCTTTTTTTGGTGGGAGGGGCATGTCTGACTGGCATCTTGTCACGTTGCAGAAACCTTGTCCTCAGATGTGGAGGTTTTACTGCAGATTGATGGTGTCACAGAAGACAAACTGGAAAAATATGGTGCAGAGATAATCAAAGTGATGGAGAAGTACTCGGAATGGACCACACCAGGTATGCTTTAGTCTGCTTTGTACCTACATCTCCGCTCTCCTCTCCTCCTCTGCCAGAAGCTCCTCTGCCAGAAACTTCACTCAAAACTTAACCTGGTTTTAAATACAAAGAACTAATTCTTGCAGTTTAATGATTACCACAATGGTGATTTAAGTATTTGAGTGATTGCACATTTTCAGAACACCAGAGTGTCACACAAGGCTTTAGACTGGAAGGGACCTTTCAGCACTAACCCAGTCCAAACCCTCTGCAGTCAGCAGGGACATCTGCAACTGGAGCAGGTTGCTCAGAGCCCCTAACAACCTGACCTGCAATGGGACATCTCCCATCTTTCAGGGCAACCTGGGCCAGGCTCTCACCACCCTCACAGTGAAGAATTATCTTCTCACTTGGTGAATTCAGCATCTCTTTCAAAGGCTAAAACAGGAACAGGAGGACAAAGCAGAATGCCCTGCTCTGACTCCATGAGTGAGTGGGATTTATGGAATGCTCTTAGTTATAATGAGAATTCTGACCTTAAGAGTAAAGGTTTTGGACCTCCTGCATATTTTTCCACAATGGGGTACATTGTGGCCAGGCAGAGAATCAATAACTGCTGCTTTTCGTTTGTCATCGTAATTGAGGGCAGCAAGTGCAGGTCTTCCTTGAGCAGCTCTTGCTCAGATGTGAGGAACCCTCAGAGCCAGCTCAGGCTGGTGTTTTACAAAGCCTGTGCTAAGTTCAGTGCAGAACTCAGCCCTGAGACTAGTGACTGATCCTCCCCTGAACGTGGCAGGGCACCTCTGCTGGGATCAGAGCAGCCTGACTACCACATCAGGCCCTGGGGCTGTGCTTTTGGAGTGGTCCAAGTTGCTCTCAGAAACTGCCCTGGTTGTAAACTCATGGCTGCAAACATGATTGAAAGGATTTTATTCCACTGCCTGTTCCCAGAACCATGTCCCTCTTGATCATCATTGATAAGGAGCTCTCAGCATTCTGATCCCCTCACCATCTCCTGTGGTGTTTATAAACAAGTGCCATAGGTAGCTCTAATATTTGTGGTCCATTCCATAATTCCTTCCAGCTGCCACAGGGAAGGTGTAAAGGCAGAAAGCCCCATGATACCTCAAGAGTTTAAACAAAAAACCAAGCTGGAGAGGATCAGGCTGGCCAGTGGTCTTTATGCCATGAGACATCGGGGAGAAACTCTTCGCAGTGAGGGTGGTGAGACACTGGAGCAGATTGTCCAGGCAGACTGTGGGTGCTCCCTCCCTGGAGATGTTCAAGGCCAGGGTGGATGGGGCCTTAAGCAACCTGGTCTAATGGAAGGTGTACATGTCCATGTCATGGGCTTGGACCTGGATGATCTGGGAAAGGACCTGGGTCTTTTCCAACCCAAACCATTCAATGAAACCCAAAATGCCTCTGTCCTCGCTTTACACCCACCTACCAAATACCTTTAGCCCAGCCTGGAGCATCACCAGGATGAAGGCAGGGCAAGGGAGGTTTTGAGTAGCAAGGACAGACCTGTTGGCACAGCTGGTGACAGCATCTTGCCTTCCTTAGCCATAGTTCTGTCTGTCTGCAGAAGATGCTCCCTGCCCCAGCATGGACACAGCCACAGGAAGCCCTGGCAACCCTGAGAGCGATGAGGAGGCTGAAGGTGGGGTCACAACCTCCAGCTACTTTTCCAATAATGCAAACCAAAGAAGGAAAAGGAAAAGGCCACCAAACTTCAGAGAATCCAAGAGGAAAAAGACCAGTAATGGTGGCAGCCAGCAGTTCCATCCCAGGGGGTAGGTTACTCAGGGTCACTTGTAACTTTCCTTTGTTGAATGGCATGGCGATGGTCTCAAAACCACATGTTCTTGAGGCATGGCCTGTCAGAAGGGCCTAAAAATTATCCAGCTCTCTGCCAACAACTGCTTCACTTTGCTTTTCTGGTGTTTTCTGTTGCAAAGCTCCTAGTGAGGAAGGACATTGAACAAGTGAGAGACCTGGGGCTTTTTAGACTGGAAAAGAGAAAAACTTAGAGGGGATTTAATAGATGTTTACAAATATCTGGGGGTCAGGAGGGGGTGGACAGGTTCTGCTCAATTGCTGTCTGTGGTAGGACATGGAGCAATGGACGTAAGCTGCAGCACAGGAGATTCCACCTCAACACAAGGGGGAACTTCTTTACTGTAAGAGTCATAGAGCACTGGATCAGGCTCCTCAGGAGCTTGTGGAGTCTCCTCTGGAGACTTCCAAAGCCCGTCTGGATGTGTTCCTCCCTGACCTGAGCTACATTGTGTGGTCCTGCTCTGGACTTGATGACCATTTTGGTCATCATCCAACCCCTGACAACCTGTGATCCTGTGAAGTGTTGTCTGCTTCTCACTCTCAGCTGCCACAAACTCAGCAGTGATGCTCAATCTCGGTGTGCTTCCACAACCTTTAGTAGCAGCTGACTGAATTCTGTGCTTAGGAACACTAAAGAGGTTTAAAACTTTGAGGACTTGAAGGAATATTTGCACTTCAGTCCCCCTCGTTAATTTTCTCCCTCTGATTGCACTGTACAAGGCAGTGTCTGTGTCAAGAGCATAAGGTTTGGATCCAGGAGGCTGCTTGGTCTTGAGCTTTTAGGGTAGATCCACCACCAAACTGTCACGGGGTGATGGCAGCCAGGGTGGATTTCATCCTTGGATTCCATGACCTCGTTTTAGCAGTTCATGTCCTTAGGAGTGTGGTAACAAACAGTAGCAGTTTGAAGGTCAGTGCTTCAAAACGTGATGGTTAATAGGTGCTGAAAGTGATGGAATGGAAAAGGAGAAATGATTGGAGAAGCTCTGCCCTCCCAAAACTCTCTTTAAAAAACAGGGTTTGGGGTTGACACGAAAAAAAATGAGCAAAAAGTTACTCTTTGGATTTTATGGCTACACCTCTTAGAGGCTTGCTGAGCTCACAGCTTGCCCTGCACAAAAAGGAATGAAGTGGAAGTTCCCCTGGTCAGGTTACACGGTCCCTCAGCCTGGAGATTGCACCTGCTTTGGTATGGGAGGGAGAAAACTGAGGTGCCAAAGAGCTGCTGTGGGGACAACCTAGACCTTGCCTTTCTGAGATAATTCTCTGGATGGGTTAAAGCAGTCTGCTTGTGACAGAAATGGCTTTGTCCTTTGGCTGTGAGAGTCCTGGGTGGTTGGAAGAGGAGCTCTAGGTGGTACTGAGAGGCTCTCCAAAACTCTGACCTGAAGAGTCACTTCAGTATTAAAGCTTGTTGGGGGTTATTGGTGCAATAACCTCTCACGGCTCCCTGCTTTAACGCTGTGTTCCTAGTCACACGGGGTAACCTTCTTGATGAGCTCATCCTGTCCTCTCCTAGGATGTCTCCTCTCCTGTCTTCTATGTCTGCTCTTTATTGTAGTGAATAACAGCTCCCAGCTCAGAGTCCTTCACGCCACCATTGTCCCCATCTCATCTACTCCAGTACTACCCATTAAGTGCCATTGACCCCGAAGTGTCACCTCAAGTGGAAGCTTTAATGCGGCTAAGAGGAATTGGGTTGTCTCAGCATCTTTCGGCTGCTCCCTGCCCCTAGGCAAATGGCAGAGCAGCAGCCGCCCTCGATTTGCATGTCAAAGGTGCTTTTGCAGCCGTGGCTGTTAAAAATTAGTAAAAGCTCAGTGTTGTGGAAAGTGAGGTGGTGTGGTGCCCCGGCAGGCACAGCAGGGAGCTGAAAGGAGCCAGCCAGCAGGTACCTGACACAGCTCTATATTGTGTTTTGCAGCAGCTACGGCAAGCACCGAAGAACCAAAAAGCCACTTGGCTCCAAGGCTCCAGCCGCCTCTGGCAGCAGCTCGGTGTCCTACAGCGTCAGTGCCACTCAGGGAGCTGCTGGAAGGCTGGGGATCATGGCACCACCCAAACCCAAAGCCAGGCACTTCCTTCAGCCTTCATACTCAGTCTTCTGACAAGAAGGAGGTGCATGTGTACAGGACTAAGCACTCTTCAGGACGTTTGTTTTGCCCAGTTTTCTGAGCCTTGTACAGATGTTGAACGCAGAAAACTCCCAGTAAATAAACGTTTTTAAAGTCAGAAGTTTCTTTGGGCCTTTCGTTTTATTATCAGCAGAGGTTTGAGTGGTTCTAGAAGCCCCATTTCAGGGAAAACACTCCCTCCACCCTCCTTTCCAGCCTGCTCAGGGTGTGCCTGAAGACACAGATCAGAATCTTACTGGACTGCACATCCTGAAGCCTCATGGATCTCCTCCCTCCTGCTTGTGTAAGAGCTTCAGAGCTCAGGACTCACAAAACTGCTTAGGGTGGGAAAAAAGCTTTCGAGATCATCCAGTCCAGCCCCCTGCAGTCAGCAGGGACATCTGCAACTGGAGGAGGCTGCTCAGAGCCCCAGACATCTGACCTGCAGTGAGTCCCGGGATGG
Organism: Tricholaema leucomelas; assembly: GCA_013400475.1. Taxonomy (NCBI): domain Eukaryota; kingdom Metazoa; phylum Chordata; class Aves; order Piciformes; family Lybiidae; genus Tricholaema lacrymosa; species Tricholaema leucomelas. The sequence goes on along the minus strand of WAAF01019949.1, from coordinate 1,762,976 downwards.
GGCATCTCCTACCTTTCTGGGCAATCCGGGCCAGGCTCTCATTACCCTCAGCGTCAAACATTTTTCCCTTCTCTCCAGTCTGATTTTCCCTCTTTTAGCTGAAACCATCACCCCTTGTCCTGTCACAGCAGGCCCTGATGAAAAGCCTGCCCTCTCTTTGAGCAGTGAAAGGCCACAAGGTCTCCCTGGAGTCCTCTCTCTCCAGGCTGAACAACTCCAACTCTCTCAGCCTGGCCTCACAGCAGAGGGCTTCCAGTCCTGCCAGCGTTGCTTCGGCCTCCTCTGGCCCCGCTCCAACAGGTCCATGTCTGCTGTGCTGAGGACTCCAGAGCTGGCCCCAGCACTGCAGGCGGTGTCTCAGCAGGGCACAGCAGAGGGGCACTCTGCTGCCCACACTGTTGGGGATCAGTTCAGGACACGGCTGGGCTGTAGAACTCCCTGCCACCTTCAGCCCACTGCTGAAACCTTTCCCTCCTGCTCTCCCGCTGTGCCGAGCTGCAGCCTGGCACAATCCCCTCACCCTTCCACCCGCGTTCCTTCCGCCGTCACCCTGAGCCCCTAGCACCCACAGTCCGCCAGGGCTCAGCGCTGGTTCCCGGCCTTGGGCAGCTCCGCAGCCGCACGCCGCGGCGGCAGCGCCCGGAGGGAAGGCGCCGTGGGTGGGAGGCGTGGCCGGGCCGGGTCGCCGCCGAGCGGGAAACGGCCGCTCCGCCCCGCCCCGAGCCCGCCACTCTCCGGTCCTCCCCATGGCGCTAGCGCTGCTGCCTCCGTCCCCGCTAACCGTTACCGAGGAGTCCGAGGAGCCGTCGCCGCGCAGCCGGCAGCGGATGCAGGTCGAGGCGGGGAGCGGCGCACTGGGGCCGCCGGGAGAGCTCCGCCTGCCCGGGCCTGGCGCGGGGGGACGAGTGGGTGCAGTGAGGAGAGAGGACTGCCGGGCACCGGGGCTGGGGGCGGAAGAGGCCCGGGCTAGGAACACGCGGGGCCTCGGGCACCACCGGGGCTAGGAAGATGCAGGGCTGCGAGAAGGACCGGGGCTGCGAAGGGGAGAGGAAGGTCAGGGGGAGCTGGGGTCAAGAGGACGCGGAGACCGTGAGGAGCGGGGCGGGAAGGCGGGTGTCAGGCCTTACCGGTCTGCGCTACGGGTCGCGTCGATCCCCCCTGTTCCCTTCCCAGGAGTCCACCCCGAGGGTCCAGGCCGAGCCGCAGCTGAGCCTGAAGCGGGAGGAGGAGGGGACGGAGGCGGCCCGGCAGCCGCAGGTGCTGCTGACGCCCCTGGTCGTGGCCGGCCGGCGGCCGCTGGCGCAGAAGCGGCTCCTAAGCGCCTACGACGAAGCGGAGGGAAAAGCTCCGGCGGGCAAAAGGCTCTGCCCGGATGCCCCCCGCGACCCCGCCGCGGAACCCTGCTCCCCGCCAGCTAACGGCTTGGACGGCACCTGGGAGGCGGAAAGCGACGGGAGCGAGGCGGAGGACCAACCGTCGGTGAGTGACCTCAGGAGCTCTCCTGGTGCGGGGCTGCCCGGCCCCAAGGTGCTTCCCAAAGCAGTGGCGGTGCCAGTGGAGAGCAGTTTGCACCTGGCTGCAGGGGTCAAGGAGTTTGTTGTGCAGCTCTCAAGATGCACACTCATTGCTTTATAAAAGTAAGTTTGAAAGGGAGGAGGCTTTCCCCTTTTGTCCTTCTAACCTCTCTGACTGGTGCTAAATTCCCTCATTTTGCCCTTTCAGAATGTCTTAAGTGGGACACCAAATGCCCGGTAGCAGAAGCCCCAGTTATCTTCTTGTGCTGTCAGTAAGCACCTTCCTGGCACAGCTAGGATAAAAGTCATGAGATAATGAGAGTTTGATCAACATTCATTTGTGTTTCAACTTCTCAGGTCCACCAGCTAGAAAAGATCAGTGTGACCAGATTGTATTTTGTTTCATATATGCTGTGTTGCTGAAATTTTTGGTTACTTTTGAGAGACTTCAGTACTGTTTTTCTCGTGGTGAGCTGCCAAGAGGAGGATTTATGATGCAGGAGGTACTTAGGCAGACAAACTCGGGTGTTGGGATCACCCCAATTTTTTGTTTGCGAAGATAGCCAACCACTTTTAAATGGTTTGGACAATCCAGTTGAAGATTTGACCTTCCAAAAGGCAGGGACAGCTGTGGCAGGTAGGCTGAGGAGTAAGTGCTTGTTGTTTTTGTAGGATGGACAATCCCCTTTGTCAGCTTACGAAAGGAAGAGGCTGAAGAACATCACAGAAAATGCCAAGTTCTTTGCCGCTCTGCAGCTGCACGAGGTTTGTGTGGAGTCTGAGCAGCACCAAAGTGTGCTCTCCAAGTGTGAGAACTGCACTTGTTGGGGAACCCTTCTTAGGAAAGGTAGGAAGCCCTCGGCTGAGAGAGTTGAGGTTGTTCAGCTTGGAGAAGAGAAGGCTCCAGGGGGACCTTCTGGTGGCCTTTTAGTGCTTAAAGGGGATGATCAGAAAACTAGAGGCAGAGTTTGAACAGGGCCTGTTAGGACAGGACAAGGGGTGATGGCTGGAACTAAAAGAGGGAGATTCAGAATAGAGAGAAGGGAGAAATATTTGACACTGCCCTGACTGGAGGATAAAAGGGATTTTGGGCTGCTGGTGGGGGAAATGATTTGTAGTGTGGCCAGGAGGAGCTGGTGCTGCTTTGGCTGGGGCAGCAGAGGAGCACTGTGATGCTCTTGGTGGTTGTAGCTGGACAGATCTGAACTTTGCTTCTGTCCTGGGTTCAGTTTTGCACCTGTCACTCCAGGAAGCCCACTGAGGGTTTGGAGCAGGTCCAGAGATGGGCAACTAAGCTGGTAAAGGGTCTGGAGAACAGGTCTGGTGAGGAGCACTTGAGGGACCTGGGATTGTTTAGTCTGGAGAAGAGGAGGCTGAAGGGAGACCTTCTACTCCCTGAAAGGTTTGGAGCCATGTGGGAGTTGGTCTTCTCCCAAGGAACAAGGGACAGAACAAGAGGAAATGGCCTCAAGTTGTGCCAGGGAAGGTTTAGGTTGAGCATGAGGAACAATTTCTTCATGGTTGTCAAGGGCTGCCCAGGCTAGTGATGGAGTCCCCATCCCTGGAGGTGTTTCAAAGCCGTGGAAATGCAGTGCTGAGAGCCATGATTCAGTGATCTGGCAGTGCTGGGGGAATGGTTGGACTCCACAACCTGAAAGGTCTCTTCCAACCCAAACCCTTCTGTGATTCTCTGATTGTTTGCAGTCTAAAGGGACTAAGTGGGCATGACACAGCTTGATGCTTAAACCTCCTCTTCTTGGTGGTGTTGTGAATGCAGCAGTATTAGCTGGCTGGATTTCATGCAGGTGTGTCTTTTACCCTTGTTGGTTTTGCGTCTGATCTGTTTGGTTTTCTTCTCTTTTAAGTCAGCAGCAAGACTCCAGCGAATCGCAACCAAAAGACGATCTCCTGTCACTAAAAGGTAAAACACCTGCAGGAGCTTGGTGCCTTGGCTGCTATTTCTGCATTTCCAGCTGTAGAGAGAGGGAGAGCTCGTGGGGAGTGTCCTCCCATAAAGCTAAACCTGAGCAACTGACCCTCCTGAGCTCCTCCAGGCAGGGTCTTTCCTCTGCCATGCTCTGACAGCAGGTGACAGTGTGATTGTCATTGCCATCACACTGCAGATTTTATTCCTCTTGTGGTGTTTTGCACCAAGGTGTTTCGAGCACTCCCTTTTTTTGTGATGGTATTTTTGTGTGGTGGCTAAAGGAGGAAGTAGTAACTGAGGAAAAGGAATGATGGGAGAAAGTGGGAGAGAGAAAAGGAAAGGAAGAACTAGGTGCAAAGGAGAGAGAAAGCAGTTGGTGTAGGAGAAGAGACACTTCACACAATCGCAGAATGGCAGGGGTTGGAAGGGACCTTTGGAGATCAAGTCCATCCCCTCTGCCAAGGCAGGGTCACCTAGAGAGGGTCATGCAGGAACACATCCAGGTAGGTTGGGAATGTTTCCAGAAATGGAGACTCCACCACCTCTATGGGCAGTCTGTTCCAGGGCTCTGCCACCCTTAAGTTAAGGAAGTTCCTCCTCCTGTTTAGATGGAACTTCTGATGTTTCAGTTTGTGCCCCTTACCCCTTGTCCTGTCACTGGGCACCACTGAGCAAGGCCTGGCCCCACCCTCCCTTGAAGTATTGATCAGCATTGATCCCCTCTCAGACTGCTCTCCTCCACACTTAACAGCCCCAATTTTCTCAGCTTCCCCTCCTCACAGAGGTTTCTCAGTCCCCTCAGCATCTTTGCAGCTCTTTGCTGTACCCTCTCTAGGAGGTCCTTGCACTTGAACTGGGGAGCCCGGAACTGGAGCCAGTGCTCTAGATGCATCCTCACTGTGGCAGAGTAAATGGGGAGGAGAACCTCCCTCGACCTTCTGGCCACACTTCTTCATCACTCCAGGATGCCACTGACCTTCACCACAAGGTGCGTTGCTGGCTCATGGACATCCTGTTTCCCACCAGCACTGCCAGGTCCTGTTCCCCAGAGCTGCTCTGCCGAGCCAGAGCAGCAAAATGAGTTAAATACAGATAAAGAGTGAGCTGGGTGATGAAAGTGAAGAGAGATGAGCAGAGGAGCGAGTGGAGCATGAATTATGGATAAGGGCTGTGGAGAGAAGCATCAGTGGCAGGATGTCTTACAAGCAAAATCAAAGCGCAGCACAACGCCGCGCTTCACTAACTGCTCAGTTTGCACTGGGCTGTCACTGCTGGCAGAAGTGACAGCCTCCTGAAGGGACTCAGAGCCAGCCAGACTGGAAGTGTGGGAGCTGCACACCTGAGCCTGCTCCCTAGACTAGTACCTGCATGCAGGGCACCTGGGTTGTGCCCGATTCTGGTGTTTGGAGCTGCATATCTGAGTCTGCTCCCCAGCCTGGCACCTGCATGCAGGGCACCTGGATTGTGCCTGATTCTGGTGTTTGGAGCTGCATATCTGAGCCTGGTCCCGAGCCTGGTCCCCAGCCTGGTACCTGCATGCAGGGCACTTGAGTTGTGTCTAATGCTGAAGTGTTTTGATTGCAGTAGAGCAAAGCCCAAGAAGGCAGAAGAGGAGCCAGTGCGACGGAGATCCATGCGCCTACAGCGAGTGGACCCCTCCGGGATTGCCATGCCAGAGGTGTTCACCCAGCCCATAGCAGAGGAATATGTAAGTTGAGGAAGGATTAAAGGAGATGTGAGTGTGTGGGGGGACAAAGGCTTTGCAGACACACTGCTGGTGAAGCTGAGTGACAAATCTGTCATTGCTGAGCTGCTTGTGTAGCCCTCAGAAACGGGAAGGTGCACTGAGCACTGGCACTGATGAAAGGTAAATTTTAACCGCCCAAGCTGCAGGTTTCCCATGTCCTCTCCTAAAGTCAGACACACTTCTGTGAGCCAGGGTGGTGAAATAGTGCAGCTATGGGTGATCTGAAGGGTCCTGTGGTCCAACATGCATTTTCAACAGCCATGCTAGGGGTTGGAAGTGACCTCTAAAGGTCATCAAGTCCAAAGCCCCTGCCAAAACAGGATCACCTAGAGCAGGCCACACAGAAAGACGTTCAGATGGGTCTTGAAAGTCTCCAGAGAAGGAGATGCCACAGCCTCTCTGGGCAGCTTGCTCCAGGGCTGCAACACCTTCGCACCAAAGAAATTTCTCTTTATATTCAGATGGAACCTACTGAGCTCCAGTTTGTGCCCATTGCCCCTTGTCCGGTCCCTGAGCACCACTGACAAGAGTCTGGCTCCATCCTCTTGCCCCCCACCCTTTAGTTCTTGCTGAGCACTGACCAGATCCCCTCTGGGGCTGCTCTTCTCCAGGCTCACCAGCCCCAGGGCTCTCAGCCTTTCCTCCTTACGGAGATGCTCCAGTCCTTTCATCATTCTCATAGCCTTCCTTGGACTCTCTCCAGTAGTTCTTTGTCTCTCTTGAACTGGGGAGTCTGGAACTGAACACAGTGCTCCAGATGTGGCCTCAGTGGGGCAGAGTAGAGGGGCAGGAGAAACTCCTTTGACCAGCCCATAGATGTGAGCAGCTTCAAATGCCCAGTTTTGCTCCCCTGGTTTAATGTTCTGTGGCTGTAAGTTCTGACCTGGTTTTGTTTGTTGCCTTTCTGGAGAAGCAGGGAAAGATGTGTTGCTCTGAATTTCAATCTTCTGTGCTGCTGCAGAATAGAGCTAAATCTGTAGTACAGAGAAGCTCAGCTTTGCTGGAGTGCCAGGAAGGAGAGGAACAAACACAAGGCAGCTCTTTGTCTCCGCTGTTGTGCCCAGTCGAGCTCTCTTTATCTCTTTAATGAGATTTTGATGCGTACTTTGGGAGTTTCTGTTGTTTATTTCTCATACTACCACAGATTTGTTCTCAGAATTTCTATCTGGGCTGTGGAAAAAACAAGTTCACCCTGATTTCAGTTGTGGGTGTTTTGAATTAACAAAGTTGCTGATGTCATTCCAGCCTCAAGTTCCAGCTGGACCTTTGCCCATGCTCCCAGAAGATCAGATGGGGGACAGTAAATTGACAGAGGACTTACTGGCTGTGTGGATGAGCATAAGTGAGGTAATTGTTGGTTGCCTTCAGTTATTTTGAGGGAAGATAATTGATCTTGGTTTCTACTTTTGGTAAATATTTCCTTTCTGTCTGCAGGTGGAAGCTAATGAGGCTGAGAAGCAGGTGCCTGACATGGAAAGGTGAGCTGGAGACAGCAGCTAGATGCTGAGGGTTGTCTTCTTGTCCTTCCTTCTCTGGAGTCACTAAGGTGTTGATGATGTTGTGCAGATACCAGGACAGCCTGAACAGCATGGTGCTGAGCGAGGAGAACATCAGAAAGGTGGTGAAGAGCCGAGTGTGCTCTATGGCCATCCATCCTTCAGAGAGCATCCTCCTCCTGGCAGCTGGAGACAAGACTGGGCAGATTGGTCTGTGGAACGTGGTGAGTTGGCTCTTCCTCTGGCAGAGCTGTGCGCCGTGGGATGGACACACGTGGGACACAGCCTGGAGGGTCCTTTGGTCAGGCTGAGGCTTTTCCCATGTAGGGGTGACACCAGGGTGCCTGTTGGATTGAGGCTCCCCAGAATTACTTGAAAGATCTGTCTGGTCCTTGGTTTAATGGGAGGAGAGATTACATTGCTGATTTTGGGGGCAGGGTGGTGGAAAATAGTTCTCTATCTGAAATGAGAGTGCTGAGCTGAAACTGCAGCTCAGCACAGAGAGATTCCAGCTCCAACAACAATGTCCTGGTGGCAGCACCACAGCTGGACTCTGGGGAGTGAGGAGAAAATGCTGAGGTGTTTGAAGAGTTTGTCCAGACTGTGATGTTTTCCAGGACTGCAGGTCTGAGGAGGCAGCCCACACCTTCATCCCACACAACGACTCAGTCAGCTGCATGCATTTCTCCCCGTGTAACCCTGCTCACCTGCTGTCCCTCAGCAGTGAGTCGCTGCGCTGTGGTGATGTCACCAGAGCTCTCTTCGATGAGGTGAGTGCTCCTCTGGCTCTGATGCAGCACCCCATGAAGCCTCTTGGTGTGAGCTGCCATGAAGTTCTGGGCTCGTTCTACTTGAGTTGTTATTTACTGGTTGTCTTGTTGACAAGAAAGCTAAAGATTCCATTTCCAGAATGATTTGGGTTGGATCATCCAGTTCCAACCCCCCTGCCAGAAGGGAGCAACCTTCTGCTAGACCAGGTTGCTCAAAACCTCATCCACTTGAACACTTCCAGGGATGAGTTGTTCACAACTTCTCTGGGCAACCTGTTCCAGAGCCTCCCCACCCTCACTGTAAAGAACTTTAAATATGATCTTGAAATATGTTTATGTGTTATTAGTGTTCATTCTCCCCGCTGTCAGGTGATAGAACAAAAGGAAACGGCCTGAAGTTGTGCCAAGAAGGTTGAAGTTGGGTATTAGGAAGAATTTCTTTCCTGCAGGAGTGGTCAGACATAGGAACAGGCTGCCCAGGGAGGTGGTGGTGGATTCACCATCCCTGGAGGTGTTCAAGAAACCTGTAGACATGGCTTAGTGGCCATGGTGGTGTTGGCTTGATGGTTGGACTCAATGCTCTTGGAGGGCTTTTCCAACCCAAACAATCCTCTGATTCTGTGGTTCTGAGGGAGAGCATGAAATGTGTTGTGGGTGTTTATGAACAACTCCCTGCTTTCCCTTGAGCAGTTAGGTTACCTCTGCTCCTTTCTGTACTCAGATCTACAGAGGTGAAGAAATGTCCTCCTTTGACTTTCTGGAAGATGGAGCTGCCACAGCAGTGGTAGGGCAGTGGAACGGTGCTGTTGTCATGGTGGACAGACGGACCCCAGGAACGTCAGCAGAGCTTTCTGCAGACATTGGCTTCAAGAGGACGAGGACAGTGCACGTTCACCCAGTCCACAAACAGTATTTCATGGCTGCTGGCTCCGTGTATGTAGCTCAGACCCTGCAGTGGCTGCTGTCTGTGGTGGAGTCTGATGCCAGCTGACAGCAGCATGTTTGGAGGGCAGGAGAAGCTGGTGATAAGGCAATCGGTCAGCTTTGGTGTATGGCTAAGGCTTGCTTGGTCTTCAGAGACCAAGGTTTTGGTTCTTATCAGGATTTGGGGTGTGGCACACTTCAACTTCTCTTCCCCTTTTGCGTAATGGGCGCAGCTGGGTGCGTAGTGGTCTGGGGAGTCACTTGTTGACAGATCACGGCGCAGAGGGGTTGGTTTGGGCTGGTTTTGGTGCTCTCAGGATGCTCTGGAGCCACTGGCTGTTTGAGGTGAGGCTCTGAACACAGCTCACATAAAACCTGTGAGGTCTCTTGAGTGGGTTTTGGCAACGAGGTTAATTGTGTGGCTGGCAGCTCATGAAGCCTTCTGTGTGTTGCAGGGATGTTGCTGTTTATGATGTACGGTACCTGAAGACCAGCAAGAACAAGCCTGTGAGCTCCCTTCAAGGACACACCAAAAGTGTGGCTTCTGCCTATTTCTCACCAGTCACTGGGCACAGGGTGGTGACAGTGTGTGCTGATGACAAGCTGAGGTGAGAGGCTGGGGAGAAGAACCCTCTGTATGGAAAATGGCAGCTGGTGTTTTGCTGTTATTGATGTCTCCTGCCTGCAGTGCTGCTGCTTTGAGTGAAAACACAACAAATTCTGTAACCCATTGGCAAGACCCAGCCCCAGAGCTGACTCATATAGCCAAAACCACAAAGTGGTGAGAAGGTGAACTGACTTTTAGCTGCTGGCACTGGAAATGATGATGCTGGCAGCTCCTTGTAACTGCTCTGCCACGAGAAAGCTCAGACTGCTTTGAGTTGCGGTAGAGATCTTAAGTTTTTCCTCCCTTTTGAGTTGTGTGTCCATCACTCAGGCAATTCCCCATGTCAACACCTCGCTGCATCCGTGTGTTGCCCTTGGACATGTTTAGGGGTCTTGAATTATACTGGAGCATGGCAGGGATAAAATAGGGGTCCAGTTAGAGCTATTGTGTACTGTCAGAAGATGAGTAAGTGCAGGTCTTCTGGAAAGAGTGAACATCTGCAGCTGTTGCAGTGTTTTATGGTCTGTCTGGAAAAGGGATTTTCTTTCCTCTGCTTGCACACCCAGAGGAAGGAGCTCTCTGTGGCTGCAGCACTTCTGTCTGATGGATTTACTGCAAATCATTAAGATTTGTTCTCCTTGGTTAAACCTCAGCTACAAAAATAGTAAATCCTTGGTGCTAAGAGAGAAGGGGCAGAGCACAGAATGGATCTGAGCATACTGGGATGTTTGTGCTGGACAGTGGAGTTCCAGATTCACTACCTCCTCCACAGACAGAGAACAGCTTTTAACTCAGGTCCTTGGTGGACTTTCGCCCTGAGTGGTGGGTCCTGACAGGTTATCAGGGTGAGGGAGAGCTGAGAATGGCAGTTGTGGCTGAACTCAATGATCTCAAGAGATCAGTTCTGTGATCTGTAGGTGGTGTTACCGTCAGCCAAGATGATGAGCCTGAGGACTGAGGTTTTACTCCTACCTGTGTTTGCTGTGTTCTCCCCTGAGCAGCCTGATGTGCAGGGGATACAGGGCTGGAGAAGTCTAGCAGACCACACAGACTTATGGTATCATAGAATGGTTTCGGTTGGAAGGAACCTTTAAAGGTTATCTAGTCCAATTCCCCCTGCCATGGGCACCTTCCCCCCTGCCATGGGCACCTTCCAGTAGAGCAGCTTCTCAGAGCCTTGAACAGAAGCCATTCCTCTTTTCCTGTGGCAGCTTTCAGAAGTGATGAGCTCCAGTTCCAGCTGAGAGCAGATCCCACTAAAAGAGCAGGTGCTTTCACTGGCAGTAGTGGTATTTGTCCTCCATCTGGACCTTCACATGCTCCTTATCTCTGCACTCTGGGCTCTGGTGTGGTCTGAAGGTGCTGGGCTGTGCTCCTTGAGGAGAGTTCTGCCCTTAGACCATGCACGTTGCTAACTCACTCTTCTGTATTGCAGGGTCTATGACACCACCTCTTTGTCATCGACTGTGGCAGCCCTCACAACCATCAAGTAAGCTGGGGACACCAGGGCTGAGGGCAGCATGCTGTGGCTGTCCTGCTCCAGAGGCATAAGGGATGGGTGGGCAGAGGCTACATGGTGCTGTGTGTCCAGCCTGAGGACTCTCATTGCCTGAGATCTTGCCCTGGTTCTCTTCATGGATGCTTCTGTGCATGAAGCACAAGCAGGGCACAGGGCGAAGGCTGCAGGGAACCTTCAGTGTCTTCCTGTGTTGCATAGACCAAATCTTTCTGTGAGTGCTGAGGAAAGCCTTTTCTTTGTGCAACTTTAAATATCAGAGGTCTCTTCCTAGTGGTGGGAAGACCCAGCACCTCTGTGCTCCAGAAGGGCAAGTCATGTTTGCTGAGGAGTTGGAACCAGAGCAGTGACTGCTTGGAAATGCTTGGTTTGCTTTATCAAAAGGCTTGAGGCAAGCTGGGGACAGACTTCTGAGCCTGACCTGTTGTGACCAGACAAGAAGTGATGGTTTGAACTGAAGTGGAGAGAAGGGAGAAATGTTTGACACCGAGGGTGGTGAGAGCATGGCCCAGGTTGCCCAGAGAGGTGGGAGATGCCCTACACCTGGAACCGTTGCAGGTCAGGTTGTATGGGACTCTGAGCAAGCTGCTCTAGTTGCAGATGCCTTTGCTGACATAGTCCCTTGTGTCCAAGTATTCTCTGCATTGTAATCTTCCTCCATTCCACCCACCCATCCCAGGATAGTGACCCCCTGAGTGGCAGTGAGCAGCAGGGTCTGAAAGCACTGGTGTTTGGAAGGTGGGGAAGATGAAGTCAGCAATACAGGGGCATCAGTGCCAACAGTTAAAAATACTCTGAAGAGCTATCAGATTGCTCTTAATTCATGAGAGACTTAAGAAAGGTCTATGGGGAGACCTTAGAGCTGCATTTCAGTATCTGAAGGGGCCCTGCAGGAAGGCTGGGGAGGGACTGTTAGGAAGGGTCTGTGGGGATAGGATGAGGGGCAATGGTTTGAAACTGGAGCAGGGAAGATTTAGGTTGGACATCAGGAGGAAGTTCCTCACAATGAAGGCAGTGAAATACTGGAACAGGTTGCCCAGAGATGCAGTTGAGGCATCCATCCCTGGAGACATTGAGGTTAGACTGAATGTAGCCCTGGCTAGCCTGATCTAGTTAGAGATGTCCCTGCTAACTGTAAGGGAGTTGGACAAGGTGACCTTCGAGGGTCCCTTCCAACCCAATGCTATCTGTTCAGTGGCAGTGGCTCAGCAACAGTGGTGGGATTGTGAGCTCCACTCAAATGGTTGGACTTCATCATCTCAGAGGTCTCTTCCAACCTCCACACTCCTGCGGTTCAATATTAACAGCATCTCTTTTCTTCTCCCGCCTCGCTTCTCTGAAGACACAACAACAACACCGGGCGCTGGCTGACCAGGTTCAGAGCCATCTGGGACCCCAAGCAGGAGAAGTGCTTCGTGGTGGGCAGCCTGGTGCAGCCACGGCGGATAGAAGTCTTCCAGGACACCGGGAAGCTGGTGCACACCTTCTGCAACCCTGACTGCCTGGCCTCGGTCTGCTCCATCAACGTGGTTCATCCCAGCAGGAACATCTTGGTGGGTGGCAACTCCAGTGGCCGCCTTCACGTCTTCAGAGAGGAAACCACAGGGCTCAGAAGTTGATTTCCCTTTTTTTTTACTTCACCCCTCTCCCCCCCCCCCTTTTTTTTTCTCTGGCATTAAATTTGTTTAATCTGTTGGAAGCTGTTCCTAAATTTGCTCAGGACCTAAGTTTATTTTAAAAGCTTTAAAATAAATCTTCTAAAGCTACCTTTGGCATTTTCTTTAATTGAGATAAAAAACATTAATCCTGCCATGACAGGGACTTAAAGGCTTTGATGAGGGAATCTGGAGCACTTCTCTGCCAGCTTCTGTGGTGACCCCCTCAGCTCTTCAGGGCAGCAGGTGTTCAGCAGCCATAACTTCAGCAAAATTTGGCCCTAAGCAAGATGTCTGATGTCTAATTAAATCCTCCTGGAAGTTGAAGGAAGGTCTCTGTGGGCTGATACTGCTGGGCACGGTTCCCAGGGAAGCTTCATGGTTGTGTGTTGAACACGGGGTAGGTATGGACCTTTGGAACAGGCCCAGAGGAGGACACACCAGCAATGGGAGAGAGAGCTGGAAGCCCTTTGCTGTGAGGCCAAACTGAGAGAGTTGGGATTGTTCATCATGGAGAAGGGAAAGCTTCCAGGGAGACCCGGTGGCCTGTCAGGACTTAAAGGGGCTGGATGGAAACAGGCTGCTCAGAGAGGCTGTGGCGTCTCCTTGTGTGGAGAGCTTCCAAACCCAGCTGGCCGTTGTGATCCTGGGCAAGCTGCTGTGGGCGCCCCTGCTGGAGCAGGAGGGGTTGGACTGGAGAGGACCCTTCCCACCCACAGCATGCTGCGATTCTGTGGAGGCTGAGGCAGCTGCAGCCTCGCTTGAGCTTCCTCATCAGTTTGGTGCGTGGGCCTCTAAAAGACCAAATTCCTCACGGGTTTTGAGCTGGGTTTCAACTCGAGGAAGGAAACGTTCAACAGATCTCAGCCCAACTCTGCTTTTCATGATATTTAAATATTTATTTCAGTTTAAAAATACTTTTCATGGCACCAATGATTTTTATGCTAACTGAGATACTGAATATGTAGAAAAAGGTACATTTTGAAGGGAAAAAAAATGTAACTTACAGTATTTGGCACATGAAAGGTTAATTCCTAGGTTTTTATTCTCTTTTTTTGTTGTTTGTTTTTTTTTTTATGAAAACTAAGAAATTCACATTGTCAGGTATTTTACCATCTACTGCTTGGAGATGCAGTAAGCTCTAAGGAGATACTTTCTGAGAGAAGAACCTATGGAAACGACATTGGAAGATCAAGACAGATCAAACTAGAACAGGTCATGAAACACAAGACTGGGCTGTGGGACGTAGAGGTGGGGGGGGTGGGGAAACAGAGGGGGAAGAAAAAGTCACCACTTCTGGTGGTTTTGCAGTAAAATGCCTGGAGGGAGCCGCGTTGGTGGTGTGGGGCTGGCGGCACCGCTACGCTAAAGCCATGGAGGAGGTTTCCACGGGCAGCACGTTGAGCAGAGGGCAGCTGTCTCATGGGGGCTGTGCTGTCATGACATCACACAGTACATCAGCAGCGTGGAGAAGGAAGAGGAGGAAGAGGAACACACCGCAGCGTTAACCCGGGGTGAGAAACGTCAGGCTTGGGACTACCACGCACTGCATAGAAACACCATGAACTACGGGCTGAGGTAGGAGCACTACGCTAAGAGTTAATTTTGCTATGTTGCATAAAACAGGATTATTTTGTCCCAAATCCTTCCTCCCTCCGTACGTGGAGCCCTCCGGGGCCCTTGTGCTGTGAGCAGGTGGCGGTGACCTCAGGGGGCTCTTCGTCCCCACCGCAACAGACGGTGGTCAGACAGGGCCTCTCTCATTATTGCAGCGACAAACGATCCGAGTCTGGCCGACTTGTGGTGGCGTTGGATTGACCGACTGCGTCCCGGCTGGCCCGGCCGAGAGCCGGTCTCGGCGGGGAGCGACGCAATGTGATGGTGGTGGGATGCTCAGAGACGTGACCGCGGGCATCAAGCTGTTGAAGTCTGCAGGTATGGCCCCAGCTGACGGAAAATCTCTCCCTGAGATGAAATAAAAACTGGCTCGCCTGTCCTCACCTTCCTCGTGGTGCCCAACCACAACCCGGCAGGACCAGCTCTTATTGCTCCCTGCGTGACTCTGCTGCTGCTTCCCAGCTTGCGGAAGGCGCTGGCGGGTCCATCACACACGATGAGTCGGGTGCATTGGGTTTTGCTGGAGAACAGAAAGAGCTGATGGTCATCCGCTGGCTCCTGTCATTCTGTCCCTTCTGTCTTCAGAAAAGCCACAAACCCAGAACTCCTTATCCAAACCCAACGAGGGCTTTGGCTGCCGGGAGGCTTCCAGGCTGGAGAAACCTCTACTCTGAGGCCACCTGCTCAGCATGAGCACACAGCCACCCCTTCAGAAAGTAAAAAAAGACTCGGTTCGCTTGGATAACAAAATAGCATTTCGGTGTTAAAATAGACCTTGAAACAGGCTTTTTGTTTTGGTCTCTTTTTTCTTTTTTTTTTTTTTTTTTTTGGTGGTCTTTTTTTTTGTCTCTTTTTGTACAAAACAGGTACATCTCCTGGAGGCTAAAGGTTCTTCTTCAGGAAATCCCACACGGTCATGACCGGCTGCATGCCCCGGCTTGGCTGAGGGCGCTCAGCTTGGCCGAGGGTGCCCAGCGTGCTTCCCGCTGCCCGTGCTCTCCTCGCCCTGGGGAGCATCAACCACGCTTCAGGGCTTAAGGAAGAGAATGAGGAAAAAGCCGAATCTGCAGCGTGGGGCAAGGAGGCCTCCGTGTGCTAGGTGAGGCCGTGCCATGGGGAGCTGGTTGGGAGAAGGACGGACCCAGAGTGTCCCCTCCTGGTTGGTTGGAGGCTCCAAGAGGGCTTCTGCAAAGCGGGTCGTGGGAGGAGGTGGTGGTGGTGGTGGTGGTGGAGCGCACAGTGAATCTTAAAATGGTTTGGGCTGGAAGGGACCTTAAAGATCATCTAGTTCCAACCTCCTGCCCCGGGCCGGGACATCTCCCACTAGATCAGGTTGCTCAGGGCCTCATCTAGTGGTGGATTTCAGAAGGAAAAGAGTCCACGAGTGTTGGAATTAATCCTCAGTAGCACCATTGCTAAAGCTCCTGCGTGGCAGAGCGTCGTCGTGAGCTCCCGGGAAAACCAAACTGCTCCGTGTGCTCGGTGCTGCCGGAGGCGTGTGGGCGGCGGTGGGAATCCGAACGGGCCACGGGAGTCCTGTGGGCTCCGGGGGGCTGAGCGCGGGGAGGAGGAGGCTGCACCCACACCCTCCTCTTCCTCCCGGGAAGAAGCCACGTTCTGGGTCGGGAAGGGAGGGTTTGAGGGTGTGTGTGCCAAAGGTGGCGCTGCGGGGGTGGCTGCAGGTCCTGTCCCCGGGACCCCCGCCGTGAGTTAGGTGGCGGCTCCTGCCTTCAGGTGTCAATGAGCAGATTTACCACGGCGCGGACTTTGCAGGCAAACCATCGCCTGAGGGGACAAAAGTATTGGTAATGGAACTGCTCGAACTCGGGGGTCTGGCGGATATCGCGGAAAAAGGCAGTGTCAAGGTCGGACTCGGTAAGGACGATGAGGAGGAGGAGCAAAACAAAGAGGAGTCCAACTGTCACAAGGAGCAAACGGAGGACACTTAAAACAAACTTATTCACCTGTTCCGCCTGCGCCAGGCTTCCGGCGCCGGGACACAGGGCCCGCAGCTCGCCGCCCACCTCCTCCGCTTCGGCCGCCGCCGGCGTGCCGGCTTCTGACTCCTTCTCCTCCTCGATGCTGCACGGGGCCCCGTTGGCCTGCCGTGAGAGCAGCATCAGCTCCAGGCTGTGCTCGGCCACCGGCGTGGGCAGCACGCTGTCCGCCGGGCTGTAGTTCTCGTCCGCGATGACGGCCACACGCTCGCTGCTCTCGACGCGCCCGCCGCGCCCGGGGGCCACGAAGGCATCGCCGTGGGAGGCTGAGCGCACCGGCGTGGAGTGGGCGCTGTCGCGGAGGGACTCCAGGCCTGGGGGACGGCAGGAGGGAAATATGAGGTCAGAGGTTTGGAGGAGGGAAAAAGGGGGAGGGATGGATGGATGGGTGGATGGACGGATGGATGGATGGAAGTGTGGAGGAAGGAAAAATGGGAATGATCAGAGGCGTGGAGAAGGGGAAAATTGGGGATGGGTGGAAGTGAGTAGGAAGGAAAAATGGTCAGAGGTGTGGAGGAGGGGAAAAAATGGAGGTGGTTTGACTTAGGGATGAGGGGGGAAATGGGGATGGTCAGCGGTATAGACAAGGCAAAACCAG
Source organism: Tricholaema leucomelas (assembly GCA_013400475.1). Classification (NCBI taxonomy): domain Eukaryota; kingdom Metazoa; phylum Chordata; class Aves; order Piciformes; family Lybiidae; genus Tricholaema lacrymosa; species Tricholaema leucomelas. Next base: position 1,746,608 of record WAAF01019949.1, on the reverse strand, counting down.
GAATGGTTGGAAGTGAGGATGAGGGGGATGATGGGGAAAAATGGGGCTGGTCAGAGGTGTAGACAAGGGGAAAAATGGGGATTTTGGAAGTGTGGATGAGGGGAAGATAGAGATGGTTTGAGGTGTGGACAAGGGACAAAATGAGAACGGTTGGAAGTGTGGGTGAGGGGGAAGTGAGGATGGTCAGAGGTGTTGGGTGAGGGGGGAAAATGGGGCTGGTCAGAGGTGTGGATGAGAAGATCCTCTCTCACTGCTGGAACCCCCAGTCCCTCGCCTAGCCCAGTGCTGGGGGGGGCAGGACATGGCTGCCTTGGATTGATTTGAGGATGTTTTGGTCCCTTAGGACCCCTCTGCTTCAGCTCATGACCAGAGTGGTGACAGCCAAGCACCCGCCTGACTTGGCTCCGCCAGCCGCTGGCTGTCACTCCAGGCTGCTGGCAGGGCACCAATCGATCACAGACATGTCTGGGTGCTCCTCTGAGGTGACAGCCTCCCCAGAAGCCACCTTCACCATGCTTCAGATCCCTCTGCCATTGGCCACTCTGGGAGCGATACCATCACTGCGGGCAGGCTGCCCACACTACTGAGCCACAGCAGCAATCAGGGCAGCAGGGGCAGAAGCACACTCCAGAGAGTCCGTGCTGGGGCAGTCATTGGGTGCTGTTGGCCCTAAGCTGGGCACCAGGGGCAAGCTCACCACATGGCACCACTGAAGGCTTGGGGTAGGCTTAGAGGTTGCCAAGCCTACTGTAGCCCATGGAGTGATCCTTATGGATTTATACCTGGAGGTGTTCAAGCAGCATGTGGCCGTGGTGCTTTGGAACATGATTTAATGGCCAGAGCAGTCTTAGGTAAATGGTTGGACTCAACCCAAACAGTTCTGTGATCCTTTGGGATTTTTTTGCTTTGTAGATTTATCCTTGGGAGGTTTTCCTTATGGATTCATCTCCTGGCCAACCCAACCCTCCCTCACCAAGCTCCTCCACCCTGGAGAAGTGCAGGGAGGTCCTGACTGAGCCAAATCCTGCACAGGCAGTGGGGGTGACCATTCTGTAGGAGCTCTGGGCAAGCCTCTGCCCACCTTCAGCTGGTGGATTTTTAATGTAAAGCTATAAAGGTGATGGATTCAGCTCAGGATGACAGGGGTGGAAGCAAGGGCTGAAGTGGGCAGGAGATGGGCTGAAGTGGGCAGGAGATGTCCTGAAGCTGCAGCCCCATCAAACATGGGTGATGTCCCTGTAGAGGAGGCTGCTGCAGGTTGTGCCTCGGTGACCGACAGTAACCCATGGTGACCGACAGTGACCATCAGCTCAGGTTTCAGTTGATTCACTACAAACCCAACGTTTTACACACGTCTGGGAACAGGATCTTCAAGAGTCACATGTCAGCCCATACTCGTCCCAGCTGGAGTTACAACCCTGCTGAGCACAAGGGCAGCTCCTTCCCCTCCTCCCCCCACCAGCAACCTCTCCAGAACCCCAAATCCCAAGAAATCTCCAAGTGTAGGACTCATTTCTGGCAGTTTTCCCAGCATGATGACCAGGCAATGGGGGGGGTCAGGAGGTTCACTAGCAGTGTCTCTCAGGAAGGGTGGTTGAGGGTGGTGGTGGCCAGGACCAGCAGGTCTCCAGTGCCACCCTGCAGCAGCTGTGATGGGGCTGGATGTTTCCCCAGGGCACAGCTCACCAAAGCACAAGGGCATGGACAGATGAAGGGTGAAGGGAAGAGCCCAGAGCCTATCCTGTCTGCATTCCCTGGGGCTTTGCCACCTCTCAATTGCAAAGGCTCTGTGGATGCCTGTGGCTTATCTGAGCTTAGCGTGAGTGCCACGGCGGGCAGCAGGCATGGCAGCAGCACAGCTGATAACGTGGTGGAGGGATAAACATGTTCTCACCCTGACAGCTATTTCTGCTCCTCTCTCACCAAGCCTGTGGCAGCCAAATGGCTAAACACTCACTGAGGTGGGGATGGCAGCTGATGGGGCAGTCCCTTCTGTGGTCGCCCCTGAACCCAAACCACTCTGCTTGCTCCACTGGGCTGACACCAAAAGATCGAAAAGCTAGCAAAAACCAGGCCCAGCTCCAAAACTGGAGCTGCTGTGGGGTAACAACCTCAGCATGGGAGAGCCCAGCCTGGTCCTCACAGCACACCTCCTGCAGCCCCTGGGGTTGTGAGGATCCCACAAGGACCCCTGAGGATGCTCCTGATTAAAAGGAGCTCAAACCCCATACACACATGGCACCCCGAGGAGCTCAGACCCCACACAGCCATGGCACCCCTGAGGGCACTCCTGCTGAAGAGTAGCACAGACCCCCCACAGCCACGGCACCCCCGAGGGCACTCCGGCTGAAGAGTAGCACAGACCCCCCACAGCCACGGCACCCCCGAGGGCACTCCGGCTGAAGAGTAGCACAGACCCCCCACAGCCACGGCACCCCCGAGGGCACTCCGGCTGAAGAGTAGCACAGACCCCATACAGCCATGGCACCCCTGAGGGCACTCCTGCTACAAAAGAACCCCGACCCTGCACAGCCCCTGGGCACAGCGTTACCTGGCTCTGGTGCATCCCTGGAGCCATGGGGAGCATCGGGCAGGGCCGGGAGCAGCGGCAAGATGCCCAGTGCCCGGGCCAGCTCCTGCGGCCCCAGCGCCAGCACCCGCGGCCCCAGCGCCAGCACCCGCACCCTCACCTCCCGGCAGCAGTGGTTGACCAGCCGCAGGTGAACATTGACTTTGGTTTTGATCTTGATCAGACACTTCACCATGGTGGCACAGGCAGCGGCTGGCCAGGCCCGGGGCACTGACTGCAGCAGGGCACAGGGGCGGGCAGGGCTGCTCGCCCGCAGCCACGGCTGACGCAAATGGTGCTGGTGGCCCCGAGGCCAGGGTTATTTTGGGCTCCCAACACTTCCACGGGACCCAGCTGGAGTGAGAGTGAGGAAAAGCAGCTGCCGGGGCAGGGGTGGTGCTGGGTGGCCATGCCAGGGCCAGGTCATTTACTGTGGGCGGCTCTTTAGTGCTCTTGTCACTTTGCCTTGGCACAAGTGGGGCGGGGAGAGGGTGTCACCTTTAACTGCGTGGCAGAGGCGACCTTGTCTGCAAGGCTGCCAGGCATGGTCATGCCCCAAAGCTCAGCACAGAGGGACTCCCTTGGTGAAACTCAATCCCTTTCCTTTCCTGCTCTGACCTGTCCCCTTCTATTTCTGCAGCCTGTCTATGCACAGAGCTCAGGAGAGGATCAGTGTGACAGTGCCAGAGCAGGGCTGGCACCACAGCCCATCTGGGAGGGTGCACCCACCCCTGCCCCTCACTCCCTGCCAGCTCCTTTCCCTTGCCCACCTCCTGCTTTTTCCAAACTTCTGTGCATCTTCACATGCTCCTGACACAGACTACACTGCTGTCACCCCAGTGCCACCATGAGTCACTACAGGCCCTGCCAGCATCACAGCCATAGCCCCCGGCATTGTCCCCAACCCCCTGTGGCAGCTCCAGGGCTGGTCCCAGCCTTTTGCCCTCTGCCAAGCCATGCATCCCACCCCTGCACAGCTGCAGCCCAGCCCTGGCAAGGGGGACACAGCGTCCCCACCACAGGCTGGCACATCTCTCCAGCCTGGCAGACCATCAGTAGTGGCCAACAGGTGGCCAGGAGCACTCCCAGGTGGGTAGCAAGTTCTTTTGTGGCCCAGTTTGTTCCTGTGTGTGGTCAGACCCCAGCTCTTGGTGCCACCCTGCTCTGCTGGGACCCCTCCAGCACTCATCTCCCTCTCCAGGCAGGTTCAGAGCAGGGTGTTGGGAAGAGCAGTGAGGACCCTGAGAAGTTCTCTTCTGAAGAACTTCCCCTCAGGAAATCCTCTGAGAGTCAAGCAATGGCTGAGGAATTCTTTCTGGAAGCTTCTGTTCTACAGCCAGCCCTCCAGCTTGCCTGGGCTCAGCTCCTGATGCCGAACTGGCCTTGGACTACAAGAGCAACCTGTGGTGCTGCCCAGCCTTGCTGTAAGACCTTGGGAACACTCAGGGGCCATCCCTGCCTCGGTGTCCACATGTAAGGAGCCACCAAGAGGTGGATGTGGGTGTCTGTGTGTGTGACCGGCTGTGCCCAAGCCCCAGCAGCAGCAGCTGGGGCCACCTCGTGTCCTACCTTCCATGATGGAGATGTGCACGGCTCTCCTGCGGGTGCGGGGCACGCTGCTCAGCCGCGGGCCGTGGGTGATGGAGGGGCAGCTCCTGCTCGGCACCAGCCCTGCCCTGGGGACCAGAATGGAGACAGTGTCACAGCTCTGGATGATGCCAGCTCTCCTGCATCCACGGGGAGCTGGGTACCAAACCTGGGAGGCCCCAGCCCCACAGGCTCTTACCGGTGAATCTCAGGGGGTTCCCTCTTGATCTTGGCACTGGACTCCATCACTTCCTTGGCAACACGGCCACTGTTGGGGTCCAGAGGAGCATCCGTGAGGACAGGAGCATGGAACCAAGGAGCCCCAAGTCTCTTGTGGCACACCAGGCAGAGCCTGGGCCCCTCCCCATGGACATGGGCAGTGCCAGGGAAGAGCAGATATATTTCACAGGGATCACAGGATTGTTTTGGTTGGAAAAGACCTTCAGGACCACTGAGTCCAACCATGGCAGGGGTGATCTTTGAAGTCCCTTCCAACACAAACTATTCTGTGAATCTCTGATTCCATAATTGTGTGATGGGGAGAGCAGAAAAGGGCTGGGCTGACAATTCTGCTGCCACGTTTTGCTGCTTCTCTTGGCATGAGATGCTGGACACCGTGAGGTCAACTACTCCCTTGGAGATGGGGACATATGCCATGGATGTCCAGGATCTCTTATGCCAGTAAAAAGGGTGCTGGTGTTTGTGCACCTCAGCTGGGGATGAGCTGGGGTCACTTGTCCTGTAGAAATCATAGAATCATTTGGGTTGGGAAAGACCTCTAAGATCACAGAGTCCAACCATAAGGAGATATGAGGTCCCAGTCTCTTGCTCCAGGACCAGGAAGGAGCAATACCTCCAGGAATTTAGGGATTGTGGTGATGAGTTCCACACTTCATTCTCAGAAACCAAAGCCCAGAACCCCCAGTCCTCTGCCCTCCTCCACACCTGCCCCTCCAGCAATCTGCCTTCAGGGGCTGGGGAGAGGGATGTCAGCTCTGAAGCACCAAAGTGGTGATGAGGCCACTGAGGTGGCAGCTCCTCCAGTGACAGCAGGACCATTAACAAGTCCTTGGACCACTGCAGCCCTGAACTGCTCCCCACAGCACGTCCAAGGGGGCATCTGAAACATCTCCAGTAGCTGCTACTTACTGTCCTCATTTACCTGTATCGGAACCGGCTGCCCTTGAAGAACAAATTGCTGCTGGACACCGTCCGGACCTGGCTTGACTTCTCCAACCTACAACAGCACCAAGAGCTGTGTGAGCTTCCCATGCTGCCAGCCAGAAACCAAGCACCCGGGCAGGGGATGGTCCCCAGCACTGCCTCGTGGCAAAGCCCAGTTTCTTCCTCGTTGTGTGGGGCTCTTCTCCGCTCTGACGTGGAGAGGATGCACATGGAGTACTGGGACTGGTTCAGGGCTCCAGAGAACTGATGGGAAGAGCCCAGTGAAGGCTGGGAAGGGGCCTGGAGCATCTCTGTGAGAAGAAAAGGCTGAAAGACCTGGGGCTGTTGAGCCTGGGGAAGAGCAGACTGAGAGCAGATCTGCTCAATTCTCAGCAAGAGCTAAAGGGTGAGGGGCAAGAGGATGGGGGCAGACCATTATCAGTGGTGCCCAGTGACAAAACAAGGGGCAGTGGGCACAAACTGGAACCCAGGAGGTTCCACCTGAACAGGAGGAGAAAATTCTTTGATGTTAGGGTGCCAGAGCCCTGGAGCAGGCATCCCACAGAGGTTGTGGGATCTCCTTCTCTGGACAGACTCCAAACTCCCCTGGCCATTGTGATCCTGGGCAAGTTGCTGCCGGTGTCCCTGTCCCTGCTTGAGCAGCAGGGTTGGACTGGATGATCTCCAGAGGTCCCTTCCAGCCCTCACCATACTGGGATTCTGGGATCTCTAGTGGGATAAACCCCTTACCACGACCTCTGCATGACAGGCATGCAGCAGCTGGCCCATTCTGGGCAGGTCAGCAGTCACTCCGGTCAGTGGTGGGTCAGATCCCCAGGAGGGACAGCACTGCCTCCTACTCGCCCCGGGACAGCCACTCCCTCCGAGTGGAGGAGGAGCCCAGCAGCACCTTGGCGGGTACAGAACCCCGAGGTGATTTCCCAGGGGATCGATCCTGGCCAGATTTGTGCAGCAGTAGGACAATTTTCCTGCGCGTTGCTGTAATGAGGACTGGAACCTGCTGATGGCAGCTGCTGATTGCAGCATCCCCAGCGGGAGCACATCGCAGCCGCAGCTCGCTCCTTAGAATAATCCTTGTTAGAGAGCACAAAAGTGGCTATTTTTGAGCACAACACCAGCAGGGTGGTGAAGCCTCAGCCTTCTGTCTGGCACCTCCATGGGCCTTGGGCACAGGCCAGCTGTGACCTCTCCTGTTCTGTCCAACAGCCCAATTAACAGTGGCAGCAAATCTGCTTTGGTGGCCACCAACCAGGGTCTCAGAGCTGCTGGAGAAGGAGAAGCCTTTCCATGAGACCCTTCTGGTGGTCTCCCACAGTGCCATGCAGTGGGGATGGTGACTCAAGGGACTGATTCCAGGCAGCTGGTGGGGATGGTGGCTCAAGGAATCAGTTCTGGGTAGTGGATGGGTATGGGACAAATCACTGAATCACAGAAACATCCAGGTTGGCAAAGCCCCTCAGGATCACCAAGCCCAACCTATAACCCTACTCTACAAGATTCACCCTAACTATAGCCCTGAGCACCACATCCAAGTCACCCTTAAACACATACAGGGTGGGTGACTCCACCACCTCCCTGGGCAGCTCACTCCAGTCCCTGACCACTCTCTCCATGAAAAACTTTTTCCTCATGTCCAATCTAAACCTCCCCAGCCTCAGATTGAGGCCATTCCCCCTTTCTCTGTCTCCAGCTACCTATGAGAAGAGCCCAGCAGCAGTCTCTCCACAACGTCCCTTCAGCAATGAGGTCTCCCCTCAGCCTCCTCTTCCTCACACTAACCATCCCCAGCTCCCTCAGTCTCTCCTCATAAGATTTATTCTCTAGGCCCTTCCCCAGCTTCGTTGTCCTCCTCTGGACCCACCCCAGCACCTCCACATCTCTCTTGTATTGTGGTGCCCAAAACTGAACCCAGTACTGGAGGTGTGGCCTCACCAAAGCCGAGTATGAGGGCACAGTCACCTCCTGCCAGCTGCAGATGCCATTGGCCTTCTTGGCTGCCTGGGCACACTGCTGGCTCGTATTCAGCCAGGCAGCTGCTGGGGATGGTGGCTCAAGGAATCAGTTCTGGGCAGCTGGCAGGGATGGTGGCTCAAGGGACCATTGCCAGGCAGCTGGTGGGGATGGTGACTCAAGGGACCATCCCCACCCACTACTCACCATCGAGGGCCCTCTGTGGGGGGGTCTATTGGGAAGGTTTCTGCAGCAGATCTGGGCCCCTTGGTTGATGGTCTGAGAGCTTGTGGCTACAGCCCAGACTCCACATCACCTCCAGATCCTTTGGATACTCCCTGTGGACAATCAGCTGGTTCCCAGGGAGCCTGGAGCAGGTGATTTGTGGGAACTTTTGAGTCTTCCCCATTTAAAGGGGGCCCAGGACACCAAACCCCCACTGCCCTGGTGCCCACTGCCCAGTGCCCCAGACTTGTCTCCAAACAAGTAAATAATCCTCTGATTAAAGACTGGCTGCAGTGGGGTGGGATGGGGAAGATGCCATGGAGCAGAGCACCCAGCCTGGGGGCACTGGAGATTTTGAGGTGACCAGGGCAGGGGTGCTGTGGTGGTGCCAGCCAGTGCCCTGTAGCTGTATGGAGCCCTGGGGTGGGTGCTGTGTGAGGAGGTGCAGGACTCAGCCCCACACGTGCCAGCGTGGCCCAGCACTTACTTGTAGAAAGCCTGGTTCTCTATCCCACACTTCCAGAGGTGCTTGCAGGCTTCTGGTGTCGGGGCAAAATAGGTCAGGACAATTTTCTTCTCCTGCAGGAGACAGACAGGGAGTGGGTGGGGAAGGAGCCATTGGTGCCTGCTGGGCAGCATGCTGGGAGCAGGACTGGAGGCCAAAGCTGAAGAGCAGCACCAACAAGGAGTAGATCCCCCTCCAGAGATGCTGGAATGGCAGTGCACACCCCCACCGTGTGGCACCACAGAGGAGGCCTGGGCAGTGTCCTGCTCCCCACCTCCTCCCTGCCCATCCAGAAGCAGATCTTTTTGAAGCCAAGCTGAGGGCATGCATACCAGCCCCAGCCAGGGGTCTCCAGGTTGGTTTCATTAACCAGGGCTGACCAAGTGGTGACAACCAACCACAATAACCCCAAACTCAGAGCGTGGCTGTGGTGGATGTGGTGAGGAGCTACAGGAGGTCCCAGGGTGGATCCTTCACCATGGGGCTGAGCTGGCATCTGCAGGCTCTAACCTCCAGAGCAAGATGCCAACAAGAGGTAACCCCAGCACTGCCACTGAGCTGCAGCCCCTGCCAGCACCATGCTCACATCTGAACACCAGGCAGAGGGTGAGGCTGCTGCCCACCAAGTCCACAGAGAACCTGCTGAAGGAATGATGAGGGCTGCACCTGGTAAGTCCCCTGGGAGGGAAGCACTCACCTCTTTCTGACTGACGTACAGATAGAAAGTCTTGCCCTCAAACTTCATCTTGGTCACCTCGTTCCTGAAAGGACAAAGACAGGCAGGTGAGAGGTAACCACTGACAAGCCACCCATGAGCCAGCAACGAGCCCTTGTGGCCAAGAAGGCAAATGGTCTCTGGGGGGTGCATGAAGAAGAGTGTGGCCACCAGATGGAGGTTCTCCTCACCCTCTGCTTTGCCATCGTGAGGCCACATTTGGAGCACCGGGTCCATTTTTGGGCTTCCCAGCTCAAGAGCTGCTGGAGAGCCCAGTGGAGAGCTGTGTTGTGTACTGACCAGGAGCAGGCTCATGGCCAGGGTGGAGAAGTCCTTAGACCCAGCAGCCTACTCTATGGTGGCCAGCAAAGGGGGTAGCTGAGCTCCTGGGCTCCTCCAAGGGTGGGATGGAGCGAGAAGTGACACCCTGAGCGACAACTCCCTCTCTGAGGGGAGCCCTGCTGGCCCCAGTGACCGCATGGCACTGCACAGGGCCTGCTTGCTGCTCTTGTGAGACACAGGTGTGCGAGCTCATGGCCCTGCTGGTGGATGTGTGAGGGGCACAGGATGGGTTCTCCAGCTGCCATAGCATTGCTCCACTCCATGTCTCAGCCTCCATCCCAGCTCAGACTTGGGGACTGGACACTTTCCACCATCCATGGGTACCAGTGTGGTGTGACTGCCTTGGGAAGGCACCTGGTGCTGGGGTCATCCCCCATGCCCCACTCATGGGAGCTCATCCCAGGGTGATGTGGGACACTCCAGACCCTTGGCCCGCAGCACAATGCACATCTCGTGGCTAAGCAAGCAGGGCACTGTGGGCAATGCCAGGCTGTGAGCTCACCATTTGATGAAGTGGACTCTCTTGTTCCCCTGCAGAACCACAAAGCCAAAGGGGGTGAAGGCCAGGAACGCTGCGTTCCCCGACACGTCCTGGAAGACAACAGCCATTTCTGATCAGCATCTGAGCCAGCAGAGCTTCTACACCATCAACCACCCTCAGCCCTAGGGGTGGTGGGGATGCAGAGTCTTCTGTGCCAGGTGGGATGCTCCTGGCATCTCGCCCACACCGTGACACCCAGCAGACCCAGTAAAACCCAGGAGGCAGCAGCACACAACCACAACACAGCTCCCAGTCCCCCGAGCCCTCTTGCTTCCCAGTGAGGACCAGCAGTGAAGGTGGTGTCCAACCAGCCCTTTCTCTTCTAATGACACCAGAAAATGGCAACATCTTGTTAGATTTGACTCCCCCCAGCCCTGCACAACCAGAGCAGCAGTGGGGCACTGCAACCAGCCATCAGTGTCATGCAAGGAGCAAGGCAGCAGATAAACTTCATCACAGCATCTGGACTCCAGGGAAGCAACAAGGAAGTGTGCTGGTCAGACCACATCTGGAGCACTGGGACCAGTTCTGAGCCCTCCAGCTCAAGAGAGATAGGGAACTACTAGAGAGAGTCCAGTGCAGACTGGGAAGATGCTGAGAGGACTGAAGACACCATCACTGGTTCAAGAAACATGTGGACATGGCACTTGGGACATGGTTTAATGGTCATGGTGTTCTTAGGTTGGTAGTTGGACAAGACAATCTCAGAGATCTTTTCCAACTGAAATGACTCTGTGATTTTAAATCATAGGTTTAACTATAGGCCTGGTTGGTGCTGGGTTTCAAGGCTTGGAGATGGCTCCTGGCTCCAGCACATCTCACGTACCAGTTCTGCCAACACCAAACCCCCGTGGCAGGTGACAAAAGACACACCTGGGACCTGCCACTGGTGCCTCTGCAGCATGGCACCAGCTGGAGCAAGAGGTCCAGCCCAAGGAACTGTGTTTAGGAAGCTCCATTACCTTGCAAGGGTGTGGGTCGACCCCATAGGTCTCCAGAGTCTGGGCTTTCCTGAGGAAGTTCAGCTCCGAAGTAGCTGGAGTCTGTCCACTGCAGGGGTGAAGAAGAGGGGAAAAGGAGGATGTTCCACGCAAGACACAAGGTCAGCCCTTGACGCAGGGTGCCGACAGCAAGGGGCAGCAGTGGTGGAATGTCCCTGCTATGTGCCTCAGCGCAAGCTGCCTGCAGCAGAAGACCCCAGCAGCACCACCAGAACGGACCAAAACTCAGGAGCAGCTGCCAAACCTAGGGCTGAATTTCCTGTTTCTTCAGGGGACTGTGCTGAGTGGGAGGCAGCAGCTCACAGAAGGACAGGACTCTGCTGGGTTCCTGGGAGGTCAAACCTCAACATTCCTCCTGGGGACCAGAACTGATCATGCAGACAGGACATAACCCTGGAGCCACCACCAGAGCCAAGAGATGGTGAGACTTTGATAATGGGCTCCCACGCTTGTGTCTTCAGAGCAGGGTGAAGGCAGGAGGGGAGATGGCAGTACAGCATCTGTGGGGTTCTTCTACCATCTATGGGGTCAGGGGCTGGTCACTGTCCCCATCCCAGCAGCGAAACCCTCCCTGGGTTGTGCCAGCAGAACCAATAGCCAGGAGCAGAAGTCCCTTGGGCCTCCTTGGGGGCAGGAGGGATGAGACTGACTTTGCACTGGGAATGTCTGTTTGGCTGCACTTTCTGCTGCTCGCCCTACACTGCTGGGCCACCTTAGCCTTCGGCAAGGTGAGGTTCAGGGCACAGGGCAGCACCTCTGGAGTTTCTGGCTTGCCCCCCAACACCTGCTTGCCCAAAGCCTGCACTGTTCTGTGGTTTAGCAGTGGCTCTCAGCTGAATGGGACAGAGCAGAGCAGTGAGTGCTCAGCCCAGGACAGGGCTGGGAATCCCAAATGGGACAGAAACCAGCCAAGTGTCAGTCGGTCACACCTCAGCTCTGACTTGTGGATCTCTGCGATTTTCCTCTCCAGCTTCTCTGAGTGCTTGGGGAAGAACTGGAACTTGGAGCTGTAGCCTTCTGGGTGCTTTCCCGGGTCATAGTCACCAATTTCAGCTGAGGAGAGACAGAACTGGTCAGGAACAGCAGCACAACCAAGGCCAAAGTGTATCCCCATCCAGCAGTGTCCCCATCCTGGCAGCAACTGGGCTCAGAGCATCCTAGGAATGCTGCTGCAACCTGGGCACCAGGAGAGATTCTTTGTAAGGCATTGATTTAATAGCCTCAAGTTGCCCCAGAGGAAGTTTAGGTTGAACAATTTCTTCCCCTTGGAGGCTCAGTCTGCCCAGGGCAGTGGTAGAGTCCCTGTCCCTGGAAGGGTTTCAAAGCTGTGGAGAGGTGGTGCAGAGGGGCATGGTTAGGTGGTGACCTGGCAGTGCTGGGTTAATAGTTGGGCTCCAAGAACTTAAAGGTCTCTTCCAATCCAAATAATTCCACGATGCAGTGGTTGCTGGATGGATGAGGACAGCCATGGGTGAGCTCATCACTTGCTGCTGAGCACCTCACCAAAGAAAGTGCTTCTGTCAGCAGGTTGCAGAGCTGCTGGTGAAGTGTGGAAAACCTCTGAGAACCTCCTGCCTGCCCTCTCCTCCTGCCCATTTTGCTGTGGAACTGCTTCGCAGTGGCAGTGTCTTTCCCCCATTTAGTGTTTTGAGCAGGAACCATAACAATTCCCATCATGTCCCCATCTGTCTGAGGACCTGAGGCTGGAGAGAGTGAAATCAGAGCAAGGTCCTTTCATCCCCAGTGGTGGGATGCTGATGGAGCACTCTACATCCCAGCAGGAGACCCCAGCTCCAGAGCCAGGCTGCAGTGAGATGCCAGCGGCAATGGGTACTGGCTCCAGTGGGATTCTGGGAGAAGCAATGAAGCTCTGGGGGAGCTCATGGGGTTGTTGTGACCCAAGTGCAGGACCCAACACTTGACTTCATCCCATCAATCATCCCAGGAAATTCCACCTGGACATTTACTGTGAGGATGACAGAACACTGGGACAGGCTACCCAGAGAGGTTGTGGAGTCTTCTTCTCTGGAGACTTTCAAAGCCAGCTTGGACGTGCACCTGCATGGCCAGTCCTAGGTGATCCTGCTTTGGTAGGGAGGTTGGACCTGATGATCTGTGGAGGTCCCTTCCAAACCCTGACACTCTGTGATCCACTCTGCACAGACCCCTCTGTAGATCCTCCCTGTCCTTCTGCAGACCAACACTTCCTTCCAAGCTGGTGTCATCTGCAAGGTCACTTTTCACTCTGAAGCTCTCCGAGCAGCAGCAAACCATAGGAACTTGCCAGAGTCACCACAGACCCAGAAGAAGTCCTCTGTCCCAGGGCTGCTTGGACAAGCATAGAGTGAAGAGACACTGCCTGGGATAACCATGGGAATGCTGCTGCCCTAAATGCAGGTGGAACAGCTCCAGGAGCAGCCAGCACCATAGTGCTTCTGCTTCTAGTGAGACCCAACACAGGTCCTAGCCCAGTGCAGCACAGCCCTGAAGCACAGCCCTGCACTGCATGGCCTCTTGTAAGGAGCTAACATGAGCAGGACCCAGCACGGAAGGCAAATCGGTCCCGTCAGAGAGCGCTACCTTGAAGGATGTAGGCGGCCAGCAGAGCGGCATCCGACGTCTTGCAGAGCAGGCGCCCGTGGTAGAGGTCCCGTTTGATCTGCAGAAAGACCAAGTACCTGAGGACAGAGGGGACAGTCCCTTCGTTAAGCAAGGCTGAAATCACCCAGAGAGGCAATGTGGCAGCTCCTGCGGCGAGACGCCTGCGCTTCTCCCAGCAGCCCATGTGCCAGGCACTGTCTGCGCCAGGAGCCAGCGGGTGCTAATCAGGGGCAGCTCCCCCGGTCAGGGCTGGTGCTGGAGCTCAGATCAACACAGCCCAGCCCTGCTTCAGCCCACAGGGGCATGGCCTCTGCTCCAAGGCCAGCGTCCAACCCAAAGGCTGATGGAGGTCTCCGCTAACCCACCTCCCCATTGGTGCGACCACTCCAAGCAGGGCAGAGCTTCAAAGCCAAATAGCTCCTTGGGCATGGAGATGTCAAGGTGACCATTCCCAACAGGGAAAACACAGCAAGGAGGAAACTCATAGACTAGGTGCTGCTGGTCCCCTCTGTCCACCACCCCCTGCATCCATGGTGATGCTTCACCTTGCTTTGGCCAGCAGTGCCTGAACACAACTGAAATGGCCACAGCTCGTCACCACCTCTGCTGGGGCTGAGGTGTCCAAGAACAGTGCTCTGAAGGGGATCTGATGGACCTGATCCCTCCAGTGACTGGTGTATTTCCCACTCCTGCATCCCTGCCCAGCTGCTCAGATTCTCCATGATGGGATTTGCTCCTTCCTCAACTTTCTGTGCCCCTCCAGTTCCCCATGTGCACATCCACCTCGCTCCTCCACACTCACCAACCGCCACCATGACATCATCTAGACCCAGCTGCCTCTCGTGCTCACCTATCTCTGCCTCTGTGCACCAAAGCCCAGCAACAAACCATGGTGGAAAATGACATCCTGGGATAAACTGAAGCCTAAGGCAGCCTAAGGCTGAGTCACATGCTGATGAGTCTGGGAAAACCTTCTGATGGTAAGAGGTGAGTCACAGGGTGCTGGATTGCTCAGAGATGGGTTTAAAGGCCCAGCCCCACACTCTGCAGTAGCTCAGGCTTGCTCTGTTCCTCAAGTCCATCTGGGTGATGGGATAAACTGCTAAGTCCCACAGAGGGAACAAGTAAAAAGAGAGAACCCAGGTATTGAAGTGTGCTTAACGAGAACTGGGAAGGAAGCACCCCCTGAACCAGTAGAGATGAGAGCTCGACCTGCTGGAAAGCAGCTCTGCAGAGGAGGACCTGGGAGTGCTGGCAGGCAAGGGGCAGTGGGCACAAACTGGAACCCAGGAGGCTCCATCTGAACAGGAGGAGAAATGTCTTTGGTGTGAGGGTGCTGGAGCCCTGGAGCAGGCTGCTCAGAGAGGTTGTGGAGGCTCCTCTGGAGAGCTTCCAAGCCACCTGGCCACTGTGATGCTGGGCAAGCTGCTGGGAGTGCCCCTGCTTGGGCAGAGGGCTTGGGCTAGATGATCTCCAGTTCCTTCCAAACCCACCACGCTGGGGTTCATTAATGCAAACCTGAAGGAGGAAGCTGAGCTCAGGTACATCCCAGACACCAGCCTGGACCTTCTCTCTCGTTTGCTGCCTGCAGAAATGGGCAGAAAATCCCCAGAATTAAGCCTGGCCTATATTTAGCTCCGTCAGTGAGCTACCTAATCCTGGATGTTCTCAGCAAGGACCCCAGCTATTCACTGGGAACCTGGAATGGCAGCCAGAGCACCATTCCCACAGCAGATGGAGCAGGAGCAGCCCAGCTGCTGGGATGAGACTTGGGACTGCTCAGCTTCAGCCTGCCAGGACTGAGCCCTCTCAGGGGGCGACAAGGGCAACTTGCCAGTTTGGGGATACGTGGGGCCAAGATGTTGTGGGTCCTGCAGCTTGCAGCCTCACCAGTGCCTGGTACAGGGCAGTGATGGCTGTCCTGGTCCTGCTGGACACACCATTGCTGATCCATGCCAGGATGGCTGGTGGCCCCTGGGTCACAGGGGAAAAATGATGAGACCTCCAACCAAGGCTCGAGCCCAGCTGCCCGAGGCAGAGACCTGACCCTTCTCCACCCCACACAGATGGAAGGTTGTGGGCTGGCATGTCCACAGTCGTGGCTTGTTTGCCAAGGCTGCTGCCAGCTCTCCAAGAGTGCTCCTCAGGTCCTTCCTTCTGGAAGGGAGATGTGAAGAGCCCCTAAAGATAGAAACTCAAGAGAAGTGCTGTCAACTGTCTGGACCACAGTCTATCACCCATTTCTCCCAGAGCATTCATGTCCCTTATACAAAGGGATGTGGACCATTACTTCTAGGGGACGTCAAAGGAACTGCAGACCCTCAAATCCTTCCCAGCAGACTGGGCACACATAAGAAGACCCTGAGCTAAGGAGGTGCTTGAGCCATGGTTCTACCAGTGGGGTCACAAGTGACAAGAGAATTATCAGAAGATGGACTCTTGCTGGAGAATTGCTGCCCCTGTTTGAATCCCACTTTCCTGAACAGACCAGGACCAGAGGTTCCAGCTGGGAGAGGGACTCCCAGGCTTTTCTCCTCCAGCTGGAACAATCCAGAACGTCTCAGGTTGAGTTGGAAACCCAAACAGCTATGGCTCTCTCTTGACGGTGAAATGAAGCTTGGAGGGTGTGCTTGTGCCTTGGCCAGGCCTTCACTGCCTTGTGCTGGCTGTTTTGGGGCTGGCTGGTGCCACCATGTCAGGGTCTTACCTGGTGATCTCCTCCTTCAGCGCAGCAGGGTCAGTGGGGTAGAACTTCACACGGAAGCACATGGTGAAGGGAGGCTGGGCTGAGGAGAGAACAGTGAGACCATGGTCACCAAACAGCAGGGTCTGTCCTCTTGTCCTCCCAAACAACCCTGCTCCATGAGATGGTCAGATACTGCTGAGGGGTCTCACTCAAACACACCCAGCTGCCCTTGGCAAGGAGGGAGCAGAGTATGGGACTGTTCCCCACTATGACAGCCATGGTAGGAGCAGATGCCTCTGGTAAAGCCACGAGGCAGCACCCATGGGCACAGTCTGCTGGCCACAGAACCTGCTGCCCAGAGCTGGCACATCTCCTTTGCTCATCTTTGTCAGTTCCATCCTGGTCTCCAGCAGGACCAATGTCCTGTGGCCAAGTGCTGGGGAGTATGGCAGCTGTGGGACTGGTGGAGGATGATCCCACCTGTGATCGCCAGAACAGCTTCACGGCTGATGAAAAGGGGAGATGTGCTGGGAAGTGACCCCAGAGGGGCAGGACTGGAGAAAAGGGAAGCACCTCCAGAAGGAGAGGAGCTCACACTGCCTGCTCAGGACATCTGCTCACAGCAACACTCACCCCTCATCTGCTTCACCACCGACTTGGTGAACTCCAGCCAGTGCTGAAAGGGAGAAGAGGAGGATTAAAGCAGCTCAGCAACAAAGGCTTTGAATTACCATTGGGTGTTTGGGGGAAACAGGGATGGCAACAGATGGATTGGAAAGTGCTTGGTCAGAGAGACATCTGGGTTGGGAGAGACCTTTAAGCTCGTGGAGTCCAATCATTCCCGCAGCACTGCCAGGTCACCACCTAACCATGGCCCTCAGCACCACATCTCCATGGCTCTGAAACCCCTCTGGGGATGGGGACTCCACCACTGCCCTGGGCAGCCTGGGCCAGACCTTGACAGCCCTTTCCATGAAATTTTTCCTCGTGTCCAGCCTAAACCTCCTCTGGGCCCACTTGAGGCTCTTTCCTCTTGTCCTGTTCTTTGTTCCTTGGGAGAAGAGACCAACCCCCACCTGGCTCCAACCTCCTTTCAGGGAGTTGTAGAGGGCCAGAAGGTCTCCCCTCAGCCTCCTTTTCTCCAGGTGGAACAATCCCAGGTCCCTCCGCTGCTCCTCACAAGATTTGTGCTCTAGCTACAAGTCTTGCAGTGGAAACCCAGCTTGGAGAGGCCTTGGCACAGGGTGCCCACTCATGGGGCTCTGTGGCTGTGCCACCTTCCTCCTGGATCTGCTGCAGCTGCCCAGAACTCAGTGGAACCCTGCAGAGAGCCGTGCTGGGAGCTGCACAGACAGGTCAGGCCAGGTCCTCCTGCAAGGCTCTCAGCTCCTGCTCTCTGATGTCTTGTTTCACTCCTTGTTGCCTAAGGCAACACGCCCAAGTGTTTGGGTTCTTGGCACGGAGCTGTCTCATGGCTTCATCTCAGTGTTAAAATGCAGTTTTGAGATAGAAATAGTCCTGCAAGCCCAGTGTCAGGAGACCTTCTGCTTCACTTCCAGCAGAGCATCAAGTGCTCACCCTACAGACGCAGCGCGAGCCCCGGCAGGACCTGTGAGCCCTCTGTGTTCCCCTGGCTCACACCTCCCAGCTGATGCACACCCAGGATGCTGCTGCTTTTGGTCCTGCCTCCCCAGGGCTGCAGCACCAGACACAGCCTTGGTACCAGGAAGGAGTGGGCAGTCTCCTCAGGGGCACTCAAGAAGATGCCCTTCCCATAGAATTGTTTGGGTTGGAAAAGCTCCCTAAGATCAATGATGAGCCCAGCCATCAACCCAACACCACCAAGGCCATTAAACCATGTCCCAGAGCACCATGTCCACATATTTCTTGAACACCTCCAGGGATGGTAACTCCACCACCTCCCTGGGCAGCCTGTTCTGATGCCCTCCCATGGGCCCTCAGAGCACCCACAACTGCCCTGCCCAGCAGCAGGACAGGGGAGAACTTCTGGGGAAGGGCCTCTCACCACCAACTGAACTGGACTTTATTGAACTGACCACCCCACTTGCTAGGTGAAAGCAGGAACAGGGCCAGGTCTGATACCACCAGAGCAGCCTGGGCAGGGAGGGCTCTCACCCTTTGCTT
Organism: Tricholaema leucomelas; assembly: GCA_013400475.1. Lineage (NCBI taxonomy): Eukaryota > Metazoa > Chordata > Aves > Piciformes > Lybiidae > Tricholaema lacrymosa > Tricholaema leucomelas. The sequence goes on along the minus strand of WAAF01019949.1, from coordinate 1,728,556 downwards.
GTCGGGGTCCACAAACCGAATGCCAAAGTAATCTTTCTCCAGTAGGTTCAGGTGGTGGCAGAGAAGGTCAAACAGGTACTGGCCCTTGGCATCTCTCTGCAAGAGAAAGACACTAATTGACAAAATGGCAGGAGGAGGGTGTTGGAGCAGAGGAGCCAGGTTGATGAGGGGTCTGAAACTTGTAAAAGGACACCAAGGATGGCAGAAATCCCACCAACCCCCTTGGTGATCCACCAGTGCTGCTGTTTTCAGCTCAGAAACCATCACACCTCTGCAGACTAAACACAGCCCCTCCAGCAGCCTTGGTTGGTATGTCCTTGTGGGCTACACACAGGTGTCCAGAAAACTGACACCAGAAAAGGTTCCTCAGAGCTGTTGAGATGACTTCAAGCTGAAGGAGCGTTGAGGAGATGCTGTGTGTGACACCATTGCCCGTGGTCATTGCAGCAGCAGAAGGTGCCACTGAAAGCCAGCACTCCATGGCAGCCATGGCCATCACTGATGGCTTGTTGCTTTGTCCTGAAGGCACCAGTGATGTTCATGGGACTCCAGCCCAGCACCAGTTCCAGCCTAGGATCAGTCTCAGGGCCAGCCCTACCCAGGACCAGCATCAGAAGCAACTCCAGCACAGGACCAGAACTTGCTCCAGCCCCAGGATCCTCTCAGCACCTGAGAGGATGGATGGGTTCATGGTGCTGGTGGTGCAGGTCAGCAGTGCTGGTTGCAGTCCTACAGCCCCAGTCACAATCCAGTGACCGACAGGTGAAGCCACTGCAGTGCCATGAGCTCTGTCCCAGTCCTGCCCATGGAACTGTCCCAGACAGGCATAGACACAGCCATGGGAGACACTGGAAGAAGCTGCAAAGTCCAAACCCCTCCAGTTAGAGGAGAACAGCAGAGGGGACAAGCCAGCACACCCAGTCTCCTGCCCTTCCTCACTGCCTTGTTCTGCAGGGCTTTGCTCCAGGCTCTTCTCTTTCCCAGCCCCAAATCTGCACCAACATCCACATTCTGCTCTCCTCTGCAACCTGAGCAGAGAAACGTCAGCAAAACAGAAATCAGCCACCCCTTGTCCACCAGAATCATCTCCCCACTCCACCAGAGTCACCTCCCTCAGTCCAGCAGAGTCACTCTCGCCCAGACCACCAGAGTCACCTCCCAGTCCAGCAGAGTCACCTCCCTCAGTCCAGCAGAGTCGCTCTCGCCCAGACCACCAGAGTCACCAGTCCCCGGTCCACCAGAGTCATCTCCCAGCTCAGCTGAGAGGGAAAGTATGAAAATGCAAGCAGCATTTGAAGAGTAAGCTCCTGCTTTGATCTCTCCAACCCAAATTAACCAGACTCTAAATTCCTCATTAGCCCCACGTCTGCCAGGACATTATCTGAGCTGTCTTCACAAATCATGACTTTAAAGACTGCCACAGCAGAGTAGCAGCTTCAATATTCTGGCTTTTCATCTCTGGGTGTTTTTAAGAAGGATGAATTCTGTCTGTCTGAAGTCTTGGGAGCTTTGAGGACACAGTAGATTGATGGAGAGTCCATCACCAGCATCACTGCTGTGAACGCAACCATGCAGTGAAGCAGGAGAGCATGGAGCGTTTGGAGGGAGGTCAAGGAAGCTTCTCCTCCCCTTTGATTCTGCCCTAGCAAGGCCACATCTGGAGTCCTGAGTCCAGTTCTGTGCTCTGAGGTTCAAGAGAGACAGGGAACTGCTGTGGATAGTCCATTGGAATCTACAAAGATGCTGTGAGGCATGGAGCAGCTCTATGAGGAGGAAAGGCTGAGAGCCCTGGGGCTGGTGAGCCTGGAGAAGAGCAGCCTGAGAGAGGATCTGCTCAATGCTCAGCAAGAGACAAAGGTGGGGAGGGAACGAGAGGATGGGGCCAGACCCTTATCAGTTTGCCTAGTGGCAGGACAAGGAGCAATGGGCACAGACTGGAACCCAAGAGGTTCCATCTGAAGATGAGGAGAAACTTTGGTGTGAGGGTGCTGGAGCCCTGGAGCAGGCTGCTCAGAGAGGGTGTGGAGTCTCCTTCTCTGGACAGGTTCCAAACCCACCTGGCCGTTGTGATCCTGATCAGGCTGCCGTGGGTGCCCCTGCTTTAGCACTGGGTGATCTGCAGAACCCTTCTGATCCCCTCCACGCTGGGATTCTGTTCCTGATGGAGGCTGATTTGTGCTGTGCCAGGAGACAGCATAGCCCTGCCAATGCCATGCCACTGCTATGCACTGTGGAGCATAACTGGGACTGGTGATGTACCAGGCTGAACTGTTCTGACCAGTACCAGCCCCTCACTTTGTCTGTCCCCTGTGACAGAGGTGAGCATGTGCCACTGCCAGTAGCTGCATCTGGCATTGCCCTGAAGCCAGATCTAAATCCAAAGGGTTTCAGGGCACTGTGGCACTGTGGGGTGATGGTGCTGGGGAACCTGACCCTCCTCAGCTGGTCCCCTGCATCCCACCTCACACTCAGTCTCCTGCAAGGGATGTCCCTGGGACTGGATCTCCTGGCATTCCAATTTCCCATTCCAGTACCACACCTCTCAGCCTTGCTGCACCTCTGCAGGCTGGCTGAGCTCATCAGGGCAGCAGGTGGGCCTTGGGGACAGGCTGTGGGACAAGATCCATTTTAGGTTGGGAGGGCTCAAGGGTGCACATCACCTTGAGATCTTGCTGCGTGGGGGACAAAGACCAAGAGAGTGATGTGGGCTCCAGGCAGCCATCGCTACCCACCCTGCTCCTCTGTGAGGCACTCGGAGCCGTTCAGCCCAACACCTGCAGGAGGTACCCAAGGAGCACCAACACATCAGCAAGAACTTCATACAGAGGTTCACTGCTCTCTGCTCAGGAAGGAATCAGTGTTGTCAGTGGTCTCAGGAGCTCTTCCAGGAAGCTTTGTGATGCTTTTTAGAGGGGGACAGAAGGACAGTGCTGTGTCATCAGTCCTGCTGGGATTGCCCAGAGGGAAGCACACTTGTCCCATGGCTCAGCAAAGGGAACAAGGACTGTAAGGTCTGCTTCTCGACAGAGCTCAACAACCTTTGGCTGGGATCCATCTAGCCCTAGACCTGCAGCAGGGCAGGAGGGATGCTGCACCATGGGTTCCACCCTTGGGCACCAGCAGCTGTAAGTTGTCATAGAATCATAGATTTTGGGGGGTTGGAAAAGACCTCCAAGCTCATTGAGTCCAATCTTCAACCTAACACCACCATGGCCACTAAACCATGTCCCAGGTGCCATGTCCACACACTCCTTGAACACCTCCAGGTATGGTGACTCTACCACCTCCCTGGGCAGCCTGTTCCAATGTCCTGAGTGCAGAAGCTGGAATGTGCAGCCCTGAGTGCAGAAAGTCCTGCAGGACACTGCCATGAGAAACCAGAGCTCGGTGAGGCCATGGGTGCCTCCAGCACCATCAAACAGAAGAATCCCAGATGAGTTTTAAACTTTAAGAAGATTAAACTAACCTTGAGTTCTTAGCTTTTCTAAGCTCCTCAGCCAAAATTAGGGTCATCCACAGCTAAAAAAAAGAGAGAGAGATTTAAAAATAGCAGCTCCTCTCCAAATGAACCATGTGCCTCTCTGCAAGCAGGACTGCTCCCTGTCCCACCAGCACAGCAGCTCTCCAGCAGCACTGCCACCATCCCAGAGCTCCAGAGCCCTTTGGATGGCAGGATGAGACCCAGGTCTCCTCTAACATCTCACTTGTGGAGGTTGGCAGCACAGATTTAGAAGTCATTTAACATAGATTCACAGAATCTCAGCATGGTGGAATTGGAAGGGACCTCTGGAGATCATCCAATGCAACCTGCCTGCCAAAGCAGGGTCACCCACAGCAGCTTGTCCAGCGTCACAATGGCCAAGGGGGTTTGGAATCTGTCCAGAGAAGGAGACTCCACAACCTCTCTGGGCAGCCTGCTCCAGGGCTCCAGCACCCTCACACCAACTCCTTAAGTTTCCTTACCATGGGCCACGATGGTTTTGTTTCACTGCAGCTGCTTCATCAGGCACCATGTGGCACCAAGCCATACCCTAGCATAAGTGTCCCACATCAGCCCAAGCACCACTGCCACCCAAACCTGCCATCTCCATGATCAACACCAGACCTGTGAGGCCAGCTCTGGTTTGGCCATGTCCATAGACATCATGGATCTCCTGCCAGGACATGGCTGGGACCTTGGTGAGCAGCACCACCCTGATGCTGTTGGATAAGGAAGCCCAACCACTCCCAGACCTGCAGGAGAACCCACCCTGAGCAGCCCCAAACATCACCCCTAACCCAACCCCAGCAGCATTCCAGCCCCACCACAACTCCAGCAGCTTGCAGGTCTGGAGCTGAGGCCTTTCCTTGAAGCTGCTCTGTGGATTAAGCTCAGGATTTGCAGGAGGAGAAGCAGCAGCTGGAGGCAGCTGCTGGCTTTGGAAATCTGTGGGGCTGTCCACCCCTCCTGCTCCCCCCCAGCTCCACAGGAGATTGTTTTTTTTAAGGAAGCTGTCAGAAAAGGGAGATTTTACAAAGTGAAGTTTAAGCTTAAGTCTCTCTGGCAGCAGCATCTGAGCTGGGAGAGATCAAAGCCCCAGCAGCTCTGCTGCCAACATGAGGAGATCTTGGCTGCCAATTTGACTGCCATTCCCTGGCTTTGATGCCTCATTCCCAAAATCCAGCATCGTGCTCGGGATCCATCATCCCTCGGACAAAGTTAATGTTCCCTTTGCAGGCTGGGCAAAGCTCTGCTAACTGGGAGCTCGGAGCCCTCAAAGTGAGCCATGGGATGAGGAGGAAATGAACGGAGCTACCTCAGGAAAGGTTCATTCCCAGCCAAGCAGCTCAGGAAGTGGTGGCCTCACCTGGAGCAGCACCTGCAATGGGCTTGAAGGGATCTCTCTCTCCCTGCAGATCCCCAAGGAGGGGCTTCAGGGGATCAGGAGCAGCTCAGTGCTGCCCCGGAGGGTCCCCCAGCAATGTCAGCTGGATGTCCCCAGTGAGATGGGAGGGCAGGGCATCATGGAAGGTGCTGAAATCTTTCTCCTCCAGCTCCTGCAGCCCTGCCCTGTCACCCTGGTCCCTCTCCCTGTGCCCTGCTCCATTATCATTCTAATAATAGAAGTACTGTTGTTGTTACTATTACTAATACTGTTATTATCTACATCGTTATCCTTGCTATCATCATTATCATCACTTTGGCTGCCACTGTGCCAGCTGATGGCACTTGCTGCATGTAAGAAGGGTACCAAGTGCCCATTAAGAACATGCATGTACCCTGCCTGCTGACCCTGCCCACAACGCCTCCAACTCAACACCTAGAGAAGACGACCAGCACCAGGTTGATGAAGATGAGGAGAAACTTCTTTGGTGTGAGGGTGCTGGAGCCCTGGAGCAGGCTGCCCACAGAGGTTGTGAAGTCTTCTTCTCTGGACAGCTTCCAACCCCACCCCCTCCACCCTGCCTCTGGCCCTTGTGATGCTGGGCAAGCTGCTGTGAGTGTCCCTGCTTTGGCAGGGGGGTTGCACTGGCTGATCTGCAGAGGTCCCCTCCAATCCCCACCATACTGGGATTCTGTGACTCATGGGCACACTTACCAGCTGCCACCAAGTGTTCCCTGACAGCCTCATTTCTGCTCACCAGAGGGTTAGTCCCTGGAGTCACAACCTTTTCCATGCCAAGCCTCCACCAAAACCAGATGACATTGGAGTTGCCATGGCCATCTCAGAGCCTGGTGGCACTGCAGTCATGCTCGTCTGTGAGGGTTTCAGAGCATTGTGGTGTCAACAGGGAAAGGGGAACCTCAACACAAATGTTTGGGTATAAGGAACAAAGATTCTGCTCTGCAGAGCCTGAGGAACCAGCATTTTGATTTGTGAAGGATCTGCTGCCCTGGCTCAGTTAAGGCAAGGAAGAGTTTTCCATGTTCCTCCTGCCTACCCATGGGGTCACCTGCAGCCTCAGCATCGCTTTGACTTATGGGCTGGGCTAGATGATCTTGAAGGTTTCTTCCAACCAAAGATGTTCTGTGACTTAGTGACTGCTTTCATCACCAGCAATGCCTCCTCCAATCTCCTAACATCAGCCAGTACATGGCAGCACATCCCCACCCGCTAGCCATGGTCTGGGGTGAGGACCTCCTGGCCAGCTCAGCTCAGTCCTGCCACAGAGCACTCAGGGAGATCACAAAGCTTCCTTCAGCCATCAGCACAGCTCTCCTGCAATCCATACATTAAGTCCCAGAGACTGATGATGTTACCTTCCAGTCTGCCACTTAGTGCTGCCCTGTAGCTTTCAGGCATTACGTTTTGGATTTCTAAGTCTGGGATTTTGAGGGAATCTCTCTCCATAGCCCACATAGCTTTTGCCAATGACTCAAACCCCCTCTTCATCCCTCCTTCCATCCCTGCCTGGGGAGGCTCCGTGTGTTCCACTCACTCCTTCCATCAGCACACCAGAGATTCTTGGTCGGACTCGTTCTGGGATGTATGATTTGGAGGCTGATAACCATGTCCATATTGATCACCTGATAACGAAGGTGGCCTCATCAGGCCCACTTCTGGGTACAAGCAGGAGACCCTTCTCCTGCAGGCCTGCAGAACTGCGTCAGCAACAGCTTCACCTGCAGTGGCTGCAGGAGCCAGCGAGCCACAGAGCTGCCTGGTTCTGCTTCTGCTGCACTTTCAGACACAAGCCAGGAGCAACCAAAGCCTCAGAGAGCATCTGCAGGTTCCTCTGATCTGTGGAGCAGCACGAGATGCCACAAGCTTGGTGCCAGGTGATGCTGCACCTGAACAGGTTATGCAAATGCATTGGTACCTGGAGTTGTGCTGCCTGCAGAGTAGCTCTGGTACCAGTGTAAACTGGTCACCACTCCTTGGACCAAGCCCTGTATTCCCATGGGATCCCAGAACTGTCAGCCCTGTCTCAGCATCCTCTGACGATGTGTGGACGTGGCACTTCAGGACACAATTTGATGGCCATGGTGGCCTTAGACTGGAGGTTGGACCTGATGATCTTACAGGTCTCTTCAAACCAAAATAATGCTGTGATTCTACGACTTCAGCAAAGGTGGATCAGACCTTGTGAGCCCAAGGAGCTGCTGGCAGCAGAAAGCACAACAATCATGGAACCTCTGCTAACCAGGATGGGCTGACACCCTCCCTTGTGCACTTTGAGACCCCTGAGGAGGTACAGAGGTGCTGTCACCCACCCTGGGACACCAGGAACAAGGCAGCCCCAAGGGCTCTGCCCCACAAAGGGACAAGGATTGGCAAGGTCCTGCAGGGAATGTCCTCTCCAGCCTCTGTGGGAAGGAGCTGTGCTGCTGCATACTCAGTCCATGCAAAATAATCAAACCACAGAACTCCAAATCCATGTGTGCTGCTCATAGCCAGAGAATGAGCACCTTGGGATCTCCTGGACAGCATTCCTGATGAGCAGCAACCTAACCTGGCCAAAAGCTCAGGGGAGAGGAGAAGGAAAAGTCTAAATGGTTCATCAAAAATTTACTTCTCATGAAAGCAAAAGGAGCTGCTGGAAGCAGCACAGGAATGAGATCTACAGCAACACCTGGAGAAGCCACAGCACAGCTGAAGTCTGTCTTCACCCTCCCCTCCTCACACAGCAGCTCCACAAAGATTTAGCCCCTAAACCAGCCAGCCCACAGCTCCCCAAAGCTGCAGCCCCTTGAGCACTCAATCTCCAAACCAGTCACCCAAGGGTCCCTGCAGCTGCAGCCCCCAACCAGTCACCCCAAAGATCCTTGCAGCTGCAATCCACAGCCAGTCACTCCAAGGGTCCCTACAGCTGCAACCCCCAACCAGTCACTCCAAAGGTCCCTGCAGCTGCAACCCCCAACCAGTCACTCCAAGGGTCCCTGCAGCTGCAACCCCCAACCAGTCACCCCAAGGGTCCCTGCAGCTGCTTTTCAGGGAGCTGTAGAGAGCCAGAAGGTCTCACAGACAGGCAATGCTGCAGCAGAGGGCAGGCAGCAGCTCAGCTCTCCTCAATCTGGCACCTCAAATCCCCATTCTACCCCAGCCCAGCACTGATGAGGAACCCAAAGAGATGCCCTGCAGGACTCGTGTTGCCAGCAGTCCAAGAGCTGCTGCTTGCCATGGTCCAAGCCCCGATGGGTGGCTGTGCCAGCTGTACTCAATGTGTGCCAGTGCCACTCGCTCTAGCGCAGGGGCCAGGGGCTGGAGCCCTGGGTCAGCTCTCAGCCTGCTCGCAGATGGGGCTTTGGGCTCCACCAAGACCTTGAACACACAGAAACCAAACTAAAAGGTAAAAAACATCCAAAGCAAAGCCCACTTTGCTTCCCAGGTGACCCAGAGCTGATTTACTTTTTCTAAGCAGAAGTTTCTCTCTTCAATAGGATTTTAGGCCGAGAGAGATGACCTGGAACTGCAGAAAGGCTCTGGTGTGGTTCTGCTGCCCATCATACTCAGACTCTGCCAGTCCCCAACCCCGAGCAAGTTTTATCATTCACAGTTTGGGTAGCTGATGGCCACATCCAGGCTCTCCAGAAGGCTGCAGCTTCCAGGAAAGAAGGGAAAACCACTGGAGGTGGGTTTGTTTCTGCAGGCAGCCTGGCAGGAACGAGCAGCAGAGGAGATGTTTTGTCATCTCAGCCAGCCCTTGATTCTGCCCCTGGGTTTAACGGCTCAAAATACATATTCATTTAAATGCAAATCTCTGCCTTCACCTGGGACCAGACAAAAGCTTCTGCTGAAATGAATGTTGACCTTTCCCAGCCACTCTTCATCTCTCCCTGCTTTCTTCTCTAAATCAAAGCCTTTGAAGATGACCTGGGCTTGCTGACCTTGCTGGGAAGAAAGCAGCTCTTCTCCTTGATGAACCACAGCCACTAATTGGCAACCCCTCTCCACCTACCCCAGCCCAGAGCCAGGCAGCACCCTGGAGACCTGAACCAGGAGAAAAATGCTCTGAAGTACCTGGGCTATCAGATGTGCCAGGAGAAAGATGCACTGAGGTATCAGACAAAAGGCTCCCTGGAAAATGTACAGCCACTGTTCAGGAGAAGATGGTTTCAGCTGGTGCCAAAGCACCACAGTGCCGCCCTCAACCACCACAGGGTCTTGCCAGGTTTAGGGCACAAATCTGGAAACGCCAAACATCAAAGGAGGGACTGTTTAGAAGGGCTTGTGGAGATGGGATGAGCGGCAATGGGTTGAAAGTGGAGCAGGGGAGATTTACGTTGGACACTAGGAGGAAGTTCTTTACAATATGGTTGCTCAGCAATGTGGTTAAGGCCCCATCCCTGGAGATATTCAAGGTCAGACTTGTTGTGGACCTGGGCAGCCTGCTCTAGTTGGGGATGTCCCTGCTGACTGCAGGGATGTCGGACAAGATGACCTTTGAGGAACCCTTCCAACCCGATGCATCTGTGACTGTGTGGAATGGATCCGAGGGGATCAGAAGGGGTTTGAGGTCAGCAGAGTGGTCAGCAGGAGAAAGCACACCAAAGCAGCAGGAGCACTTCCCAGGGAACAAGTGATGTCATCCCTGCTAACACACCACGGACAGCACCTTGCTCCCCCTGCTCTCCATAGGGACCCAGTTCCTGGTGGACAGCAGCACTTCCCCAGCAACTCCCCACCTGGCTCCAGAAGATGGAGAGAAGGAACCCAGGCCCACCCTCCCTGCACACCAACCCCTGTCAGCTGTTAACAAACACCTTCATGTTCACTTGTTTACTTGCCAGATCAAAAGAGGCAGAAGACAGGATTTTTAGCTCCACTCAAAGGAAAAAGGTTTGACAAAGCCCCGTGCCTGGAGATGAGAAGCAGCCAGATGGTTGATGAAGCTTCACAGAACCTTTGTTGCTGTGTTTGCACAACAGAAAATATCCAGGAGCAGCTCCCAAGGAGCAACCCCCAGCAGGTCCCCATAGCCCTGTGCCAAACCCACCCATCACTGCAGCCAAAGGCACTGCCAAGTGCCTAAAGGGTGGACACTGGTGGACAAGAAGCCCATGACATGAGAAGCTCTGAGCACTGGCTGCTCTGGACCTCCATGAAGCCCATTTCAAGCCCTCCTTGCTGAGCCTCTCCGTGCACAGGGCAGGTGGTGGGCGAGCAAAGGTGAGATGAGGTCTGGGTGCTGCTGGAGATGTCAGGACTCTGGAAGGGTCCAGCTTCCCAGATTTCCATAGAAGCAGGAGTGACAAGGTCTCCAAGCCCCATGGCTGCTCATGACTAACCCCATTGCAGGGCTGAGACCCTCCACAGAGCCCTCTGGGCTCTCAGCCCCATGGAGAAGTTAGCACCAGCATTGCTCATCACACCCCAAACCCTCCAACTCTTGGAGAACAGCAACATGAAATGACTTTGCCAAGGTCACAATCAGGCACAGCCTCTGAAATGGCAGGTCCCAGGGCAGGGAGAGGGCTGTGGTGACAGGGGACCCAGCAGCTGTGGCTCTGACATTTCCACACAACCTTTAGTTACTTGAATTCCTACAGCTCTCAGGATTTAACTCCCTTTCTTCGTGTTGGCCCTAAAGTAAGATGCCAACCTCTGCCCCAGAAGCCCCATCCCACCATGCTGCACCCCAAGGGCTGGTCCTCCTGGGGTGCACCATCCTCTCCATGGGCCGAGTGGCTTCTGGAAGCACATGGTTCATGTCCACTCCCTGCCCACGGAGCAGGAGGCTCCAGCAAGGACTGTCCCTTCAGATCATGGTGGGTTGGTGGCTACCTATCAGTAGATATGCTAATTAAAGATGCCATCTTTGCCACCCAGCTGGCCAAGATCATAGTCACTGAGATTCACCTTTCAGATTGAAACCCAAAGTTACTCCTCCCCAAACACATTGGTGAAGGCCAGAAGCAATCCCTGAGAGCACTGTGGGGAGAGGGATGGAGCCACAGAACAGAATCCCAGACCAGTTTGGGTGGGAGGGGACCTTTCAAACTCACCCCATCCAACCCTCCTGCAGCCAGCAGGGACATCTGCAACTGGAGCAGCTTGCTCAGAGCCCATGTCAAACTGACCTGCACTGGGCTCAGGCATGGAGCGTCTGCCACCTCTCTGGGCAACCTGGGCCAGGCTCTCACCACCCTTGGTGTCAAACATTTCTCCCTTCTCTCCAATCTCAACCTCTCTCTTTCAGTTCAAACGTTCACCCCTTGTCCTGCCACAACAGGCCCTGCTCAAAAGACCATCTCCAGCTTTTTGATCAACCTTTAGGTCCTGAAAGGCCACCAGAAGGTCTCCTCAGTGAGTACCTGGGCAGTGCCCCTGCCACCAGGCTAATTGCTCTGGAACATTTGGGATGGATTTGGGCATTTTGGAGGTGTGGACAGAAGGATCAGTGCCCAGCTGAAGGGAAGTCCACCACTTCCCTCACAGAATGGACAGCAAAAGGTGGAAGATGCCCTGAGCAGGCTGAGCTGAGCAACCACCTCATTACACTAATTGGGGCGAGGTCATCTCTCCTAATTACTGCAATGCTTGACTGCCTGGTGAAAAGCATGACAGCAGATGACACAAGTCATTTGTACCTTCACTGCATGAACTGGGGTCATTCTCCCCACATGAACCACAGGGCTGTGGTGTGGAGCCCACATCCTGCCTGATGGGACCCATCTGAGCTGATTCTGGGGGACATAAGTGAGAAATCAGGTCCTGCTGGCAGAAAAATGGGGGCAGCATGCACCTGGCAGAGCTTAACCTCTGCCTGCACCCTGAGCTCAGGGAGGCCACCACTGACACCCCCCACACAACTCCTTTCAATTAAACGGTGGAATTTTAAGACCACCCTTAAAGGTGACAGCAAGAGCAGTGCAGATGGGGTCCTGTGGCCAGGTGTAGGCTGTGCCACAGGGATGCAGCTTGGGAGGAAATCCCAGCTCCACCAGCCATCTGATGATAATGATTTCCTGCCTAAGAGCACTTGGAGATAAGTTTCACAGTCCCACCAGCAGGCTGTGGCCTCATGAGGCTTCTTCCCCCAGCACCAAAGGAGGTGCTGAGCAGGGTGCACTCTGCAGAGCTGCTCCAGAGTGTTTGAGGTATTTCTGCTGTGGGAACTGCAGCCAAGTCTCATCTCCTTTGAGCTTGGCCAGGTCATTCAACAGCCTCCAATGAGATCACACACATGATGGTTTTGAATCATCAACTCCTGGCAGCACTAAAACTCATGGACATTAAAACTGACTCACACCAAGGACCATCTGCCACTGGAGTGAAAGCCACAAGCCCTGGGAATGATCTCCCAGCAAAGTGGCGTAGTCCTCAACACTGGACACTTTTAAGATCCAGCTGGGTAGAATGCTGGGTTGGCTCATCTAGATCATGCTTTGGCCAAGACAGGTTGGACTAGATGATCCTTGAGGTCCCTTCCAACCATGGTCCCATGATTCTACAAGAAGGAGCCTGAGTTCTCTTGCCTGCAGCCACATATTTCGCGTTCACATCAGTGTCCTGCACAGCCAGCCCTGCCAGGGTGGCAATAAGAGCAGCCTGAAACACTGCTTGCAGAGACCTTTGTCTGTGGAGATAAAAATAACTCACAGAAAGATGGCTCAGGGCTGTCCCATGGGCTCCAAAGCAGCTGAGTTTGCACACAACCTGAATTCCAGCACAGATCTCCACCGACAGCCGCAGTTCATGGGTCCCCTTGGGCACAGGGGACCTTGGCCAGCATCTCCATCACATGGAGACCTCAGCACCCTGCCACACATGTGGCACTGGATCCCTGGGTGTAGGACATGGGCTCAGACCATGGACACTGTCCACAGGCCCTCACCAAGGACCCTTCCTGTGAACCACCATCACAGACCCTCACCATGGACCCTCACCCCAGACCACCAAAGCATCCCCTGAACACAGGCCCTCAGCAGGACCCCTCGGCACAGCCCCTCACCTTGGTGCTCCACACTCAGACACAGGGCATTTGCCCTTTGCAGCAGCAGCAGCAGCAGCAGCAGCAGCTTTGGGGACCCAAATCTCACCCGCAGCCTGGTGCCTTCAGCCAAAGCTCTGATTAGATGATGTCAGGCAGGGGATTACTCCTGTTGCTGCAGAAAGTCCTTGTTTGGAGCCCAGCTGGCCACATAAGCCCCACACAGCCCGGAGCAGTGGAGCAGAACTGCTCCACTTCTGATGGAGGGCTGGAATGAGGCAAGTGGGAGCTGAACATCCAGCCCCGGCACATGGGGTGACTGCTGGTGACAGCTCCATGCCAAGAACCCTTTGGGAAGCTCTCAGTGTGGGGTGGGCATCAGCAGTGGTGGGAGAGCAAGCGAAGGACAGGGGCGTGCAGAGAAGAGCGCAGCTGGAGAGGACTGTGTGATGGGGTGGGGGCGAGCAGGAGCTCTCCAGGGGGGTTATCTCACCAAGGGAAAGCAGAGGCCATCAGCCTGAGAAGTCCTGCCTGTCAGCACTGGCCACCCTTCCAGCACCACGATCATATAATCATTGGGGCTGGAAAAGACCTTTAAGATCATCAGGTCCAACATTAACCCAATGCTACCAAGCCCCACCCTAAACCATGTGCCTCAGCACCACATCTACAATGGGGTCCCAGCTACTGCAGGAACAGTTCCCATCCTGCAGACCAAAGCCCAAGCATAAAATCCTCCTAGGGCAACATCTGAGCCCATCCCAGTAATCTGGAGAAACAGCTCCCAGATTCAGCTCCTAAACCTGGATGGAAACCATCACCAGACTTCTGGTTTAAAGACTCAGCTCCTGAGTCTGGCACACCCTCAGGACACTTCCACAGACCACCTTCAAAAGAATCTCATTGCTCATTTTAAGCCAACACCAGATGCTGGCTGCAAGGACTCAGCTCCTGAGTCTGGATGGAAGCCATCACCAGATCCTGGCTGCAAACCCCTGCCCCTGAGTTTGCATGAAAACCACCACCAGATGCTGGCTTTAAGAGCTCAGCTCCTGAGTCTGGAACACTCCTCAGGACATCTCCACAGACCTACCTTCATCAGGATCTCATAGTTCATTTCAAAGCACCCCCAGATGCTGTGTGCAGAGCCCTTTGTCCCTTCTGAAGCACAGGAAGAGGTTTCAGTACAACCAAGAGCTCCTTCCCAACTTGAGTTGAAGACGACTGCTGTTCCAAAAGCCCCTCAGCCCACCTCAGCCATCTTTCTCTCCCTTAAGGATGGCAGCAATAAACATGAAATATGGACAAAAAGAGCTGTTAATAAATCCTGTCTGAGGGAGCCTGGAGCCACACTGGAAATGCTTCCTTTTGGAGGCTGCATTGTTATGAAATTAAAACACCATAAAAGGGATATTACAATAATGATCATTAATGAGGCCTGGCTTGGCTGGAGTACCCCAAGGCAAGAGAGAAATCACATTCCAGTGGCTTTCCCAGGAAAACCCCAGTGCCTCCAGCCCTGGAGCTGCTCCTGCACACTGGGGTCAGTTTTGAGTCCCTTACTCCAAGGACATTGAGGGCCTGCAGCAGGTCCACAGAAAAGCAGCAAAGCTGCTGGTGAAGGGTCTGGAGAGAAGCAGCTGAGGGACCTGGAGAAAAGGAGGCTGAGGAGAGACTTTCTGGCTCTTTACAATGCCTTGAAAGGAGCTTGGAGCCAGGTGGGGTTTGGTCTCTTCTCATATGCAGCAAATAAGAAGGTAAGAGGAAACGGTCTCGAGTTGTGCCAGGGGATGTTTAGATTGGACATGAGGAACAACTTCTTCATGGAAAGGGTTGTCAAGGGCTGGCCCAGGGTGGTGGAGTCCCCATCCCTGCAGAGGTTTCAAAGCTGTGGCTTGGTGGTGACCTGGCAGTGCTAACTGTTGGACTCCACAAGCTGAAGGGTCTCTTCCAACCCAAATGATTGCCTGATTCTATTAAAAGATCCATGTCCCTGAAGATATCTTTTCTGACATCATGGGCAGCATCCATCTGTCCCTGGGCAGCTCCAGGGACATGAAGACAAATGCCTCTATTCTGCTTGGTTCTGCAGCTGGCGGTGCAGAGGAGCAGGAGCAACAGCCTGCAGCACATCCTGGTCAGCCTGAGCACCCCCCCGGGCTTGGCCATGGTGAGGCTAAACTCAACATCCTGCTGCTGAGGAGGATCAGCACCAAACACCCAACATACAAGGACAGTCCCAGCTCCATGCTGTCGCAAAAAAAAGCTTTGAACTGCCTGCAGGGAGCTGAAAAAATGTCACAGGCAGCTCAGATCCACCTAACCTGAAGCCACACAGCTAACTCCAACCTTCTCATTTTAGCTTTGAAATGAAATGAGCCTCCAAAACCGCTGAACACTCACGAAATGACAAGTGTGCAGCGACAACAGCCCCTGACAAAATCTGGCCCATAGCTTTTAGGTAACTGCACACTTCTAAGATCCAGCTGGGTAGGATGCTGGGCTGGCTCATCTAGATCGTGCCTTGGCCAAGACAGGTTGGACTTGATGATCCTTGAGGTCCTTTCCAACCAAGGATCCATGGTCCTATGACTCTATAGGAAAGAGCCTGAGTTCTCTTGCCTGCAGCCACACCAGACAGAGACCAAAACCTTCATCCTTTCATAAAATCAACCAGGTTGGAAGAGACCTCCAAGCTCATCCAGTCCAACCTATCACCCAGCCCTGTCCAATCAACTAGACCACGGCACTAAATGCCTCATCCAGTCTTTTTTTGAGCACCTCCAAGGATGGTGACTCCACCTCTTCCTTGAGAAGTCCCTTCCACCATCCTGCTGAGGCCACCCTGGTGGGCCTTGTAGTATTCTGGGGTCCTACAATGGACTTTGTAGTACTCTGGGGTCTAACTGGCATTAAAAACATTAAAAATGAGTAGATGTGGCACTTTGGGACATGGTCTAGTGGTCATGGAGGTGTTGGATAGAAAGTTGATGATCTTAGAGGTCTTTTCCAACCTTAATTATTCTATTCTTCTATCTGGTTTCTCCCCTATATGCCTCCACCTAGACCAAAACAAAAAAAATCAATTCCATTTCCAGGTTCCATTCTTCATCCTTATTATTTCTTTTGATTTTCTCTGCAGTCAGCACTTCTGGAGCTGCCATCACAGCTCAGCTCCAACAGGTTCCAGCATCCCAGCAGGAACCTTCCAATGCAAATGTGACTTTCAGGTCAACAAACAAAAAGAGAGAAGTAAAAAATGCAGGATTTTCCCCTTGGGAAGAGCTGGGATTGCACTGCAGTCCCACACCCTCATCATCTCTGGCCTTATCCCCACCTCTGAAGTCCACAGAGGTGTCCCCCCCTCCAGCCACGCAGCTGGCAGGTTCCTCACAGGGCTGCTCTGCCCAGCCCTCAGCACCGCAGAACTTTGGGGCTGATGCTGGCTATAAAAAGACAAAAGCTGTCAGAGAGGATTATTCAGCTTTCCTGATGCTGAAACAGAGAGATTTGTGGTAGGAAACGATGCCCTTCAGACTCAGTTGTGCTGCAATAATTAAATCACCCCTCCCAGCACCTACTAAAGACCATTTTTACCACATCCACCTTCAAGTGCTCCAAATACAGAGGAAAATTCAGCACAAAGTGCTCACAGTGCACAGAAAATTCAGCTAGGGGCAGCAGCAGGAAACCATCCAGAGGGGTTTGACTGCAAAGCTTTTGCTCCCCAAATGTTTCCCATTTTTCTTTTGCCATCAGCAGAAAACCCCCTCCAGAGCTCACACCATGGTTTGCTGGGAGACCAAATCCCAGTTTCCTTGCTGGGATGCACCCAGCCATGGGATGGAGCTAAGCAGCAGCACAACCCAGCTCTTGCTGGGGCATTGGGGCAGGCAGCTTCTGCCTCCCTTGGGCCCTCTGAATTCAGCAGGGCCCAGTTTGCAATACTGAGCAGCTTGCACAGTCTCCGACTCAGCATTTCATCCCTGCAGCAGAGCCTGAGCCTCCTCAGACCCTCTGCAGCGATTGGTGAAAGGTGAGAAAAAGCAGCACCAAAAGAAAAAGGGGATTTTCTGCCATGAGCTCAGAAAGAGATGATGCAGCAAACTCAGCTGAGGCTCTCAGTACCTTCGGGAGGTACCTGAGGCAGGAGGGAAAATGAAGATCTCAGCTAAGCTCCCAGCACGGAGGATGACCCTGCCGAGATGTTCGTGGGGTACCTAAAACCTCCAGATTTCAAACCAGAGGCTCTCCTGAAGTCAAGGACACACAGAACTTGCTTCCTACAAGGTGAAACATCTCCACTTTTTCCTGTTAGAAGCACCATTTTCCTGCAGCCAGCTGGGAAAGAAGTGACCCCAAGCAGTAGGGGCCACTGGGTTCCTCAGCACCATGGTCAGCCTTCACGGCACACCTGTGCCATCGCCAGGTTCCCTGGTGTGCTCTTATCGATGGAGGCGCTCAGGTGTCTGAGCCAGGTGCTCCTGAGCATCCCTAAACCTTAAGTCAAGCTGGCTGCCACCCACCTTGGGGTCTCAAGCTTATCCACAGGCCCCCAGAACAGAGTCCCTGCAAGCACTGAGGAGGAGGGGCAGGGTCATTTGGTCTGTAGACTGCACCAGATCATAACAAAGCGCTGGGGACCGACCACGTCTGGGAGGTGATGTGTAAGGGGCTTGTGATGGCTGGGTCCTCATGGAAGAGCTCCCATACTTGGACAGTCTCCTCTGTCCCAGCGAAGGCCAAGGTTTGGCTTTGGGGTGAGGTGTGCAAGATGGACAAGCTGAGACCAAAGAGTAAGTAGGACACCTGCAGGCAGGTCCTCTCTATCAAGAGCATCTCAGCCATGTTTTGGGGTCCTACCCCATGGGAATGCTGAAGCTCCCTGACTCCACAACTGCCCCTTCATCCCCACAGGGGCAGACAAGCAAGGGCAGAGCAACATTTTCAAAATACCACCTCTAGGTATTTTCCTAGAACTTCATTTTTCACCAGTCAGCTCACCTGGAAAGAGCAGCAGCAGCTTCACCCACCACATCTTGTCCCTGCCATCCTTCAGCTGCAGGTCTCTGTAACTCTGCACATCAGCCTCCTCTCTTCCTGCCAGTCCTGCTCCCCTTCTGCAGCTCACCCCCATCTCCCATCCCTTCTGTCAAGCAAAAGTCCTGTCCAACTCTCTCCATCACCCACCCCCCTCCTAGGCTGCCTTCTCCTCCTCCTCACTCCCCCCAGGGCAGCCCATGGCCTGCCTCCTGAATCAGCAACACTCTTTGGCACAGAACGTGCCCATGCTGCTGACAGGGTGACCCTCCTAGCAGCCCCGTGTCTGAAGGAGCCTTCCAGACCATTTCTGTGCCTCACACTGAAGTGCTGATGTCCTTTGTCACATAAGGTGACCTTGCAAAGGATTGGTAAAGACTACAGAGTCTCTTTATAGATATAGCACACATCCAGGCTGGGTGAGGATTGGCTCGAGAGCAGTCTGGAGGAGAAGGACTTGGGGGTGTCAGTTGGTGAAAAACTCAACATGAACTGGCAGTGGTGGCTGGCAGCCCAGAAGGCAACCATGTCCTAGGCTGTATCAAGAGAAGTGTGAGCAGCAGGATGAGAGAGGTGATTCTGCCTCTCTGCTCTCCTGAGACCCCACCTGCAGGACTGTGTCCAGTTCTGGGGCCCCCACTGTAAGAAGGACATGGAACTGCTGGAGTGTCCAGAGGAGGCCACAAAGATGATCAGAGGGCTGGAAGAGGACGGATTTAGACTGAAGATTAGGAAGAAACTGTTCACAGTGAGGGTGGTGAGACACCAGAACAGGTTGCCCAGGGAGGTTATGGATGCCCCCTCCCTGGAACCATTCCAGGTCAGGCTGTCTGAGGCTTTGATCAACCTTCTCTGGTTGCAGCCATCCCTGCTGACTGCAGGGCCATTGGACTGCTTGACCCTTAAAGGTCCCTTCCCACCTAAAGCATTCCACCATTCTATGATTTTGTCTCCCCACACCATCAGACCTTCTGCCCATCACAACCAAGCCACAACCACAACTTCCTGCTACCTCCCCACTGATGACTGGCAGAACTCAGACCTTGCTGTGGTTGAACCTCTTTTGCCCTCCTCCTGCTCCTGGAGGAGACAATCGGGAATCGGGGGGGGGGGGAGGTGGCCGCGGGGCTGGGGGTGAACAAAATTATTAACTACACAAGAGAGGATGGAAATTCACCGCCCTGGGCAGCAGGGCCACAGATGCCCCAGATTCTGCTGCTGGCAGCTGCAGTTGCACAGAGCTCTGGGTGGACAGCCACGAGTGTGACATCATGCGCAAAAGTGTCACTTTGCTTCATGTCACAGGGGCGGCCACGCACGAGCCGAGGGGAGCAGCAATCTGCTCCCGCAGCCCCGCCAGAAGCTAACATCACCAACAGCTCCCGGGGCTGCAAGCAGCCCCCCTGGGGCTGGGGGTATGTGATGGGTGCTTGTGCAGTCGCAAAGTCCCTCTGACCCCGTTTCCAGATGATGCTCTGGGGTCTGGGGACCACCACAAAGCGCTTTAGCAGCTTCTGCCCACCAGTGATGCATCTCCACCTCTCACATCTATCTGCCACCTCCCTCCTCAGAGAAACCTTCATACCTTTTTCACCACCTGCTGGCCCAAGACGTGCCTCTGGATCACTCCAACTTAGGTGGGTCAGCCAGGGCAAGTGTAGGTCCTGCACCTAGGGAGGAACAACCTCCTGCAACAGTACAGGTGAAGGGTGAGCTGTTGGGAAGCAGCTCTGTGGAGAGGACCTGGGAGCACTGGGGGACCACAAGGTCACCAGGAGCCAGCAAAATGCCCTCAGTGCCAAGAAGTCAAATGGTCTCCTGGGGCACATGAGGAAGACTGTGGCCAGCAGGCTGCCCCTCTGCTGTACCCTAGTGAGGACACATTTGGAGTACTGATTCCAGTCCTGGGCTACAGAGCTGTGGGCAGTCGTTCTACAAGAAGTCCCTGTGACTGGTTCCAGCCAATGCTTTGGGGCCTGGGGACTGCCACAAAACCCTCTGGGTGAGTCTGGAGCTGTGCCCCAAGAACTTCACATTGGGTCTGCATCCTCTCTGCTCACTCCATCCTCCTCACCCAGCGTGGGACAAGCCCAACCCACTAAGGCCACTCCTCATTAAAATCCAAACTTCAGAACCAGAAGGAGAAAAGTGGGCAGAGAGACCCAGAAAGTCCCTAAAGCCCTAGGAACTAACTGTCCCTTAGCCTTCCTGGGGGACACAAAGCTAACGAGCTCGGTTTTGGCTGAGCTCCATTTCTACCCACACAGTCTCTTGGATGTCTCAGGCCTTTTCTCCTTGTTCCGTGGAGTTTGTTTTCCAATTTGCTCACTCGAAAGCCTCGTTGGGTTTTCATTTAAAATTTCACCCTCACTGCTTTCCTGAGCAGAAAAACATCAGATGAGAAAGGAGCTGAGGAACCCTGGGTTTGGAAGAAGGAATTGGAGATGTTGGGGCTGAGGGTGCAGGAGCCTCACACAGGAGCTCAAGGAGGAGGTTGGTGGGACAGGGGCACCCACCCAGACCCCACAACCCATGCTGCAGCCACTGCCACATGTGAAGAGATGCCTGTCTGGTACCCAGCCTGCTCTCCATCAGCAACTTCCAGGAACACAGATTTTCAACCAAATGACCCAGCTTGCTGACAACTTTCCCTTTGGAACCAGCTCTCCAGAGCATTAAGTCCAACCACCAACCCAAGAGCACTGTGACCATTAAACCATATCCTAAAGTGCCATGTCCACAGGTTTCTTGAACACCTCCAGGGACGGTGACTCTGTCACCTCCCTGGGCAGCCTGTTCCAGGGCTTGACCACTCCTTCAGGAAAGAAATTGTTCCTCATGTCCAGCCTGAACCTCCCCAGGCACCCACACTACCCATGCTACCCACAGTACCTGTGAAAGGCAGTGGGAATCAATGGGATCACTTTGCCAAGTGAGTATGGATCCAGCAGTCCATGTGGAGGCAACTGCCGAGGGTTTGAAGTGCAAAGAATCCAGCTGAGGAGCAGATAGAGCTTGAGGAAGGCTGGATGTGAGCAGGCTGGATGGAGAAGCCAGCAGCATCTCTGGAGGATGCTGGAGCCATGGCAACGGGAGGGACTCGCTGCCACACCAGCCAGGGATGAGATTTTATTGTGCAGGCACTGAGGTTTCAGAGCAGCTCCTGGGGACCGCACGGCAATAATGGCTGCATCCTACTTACCAGGGCCCTTGATTGCCTCTGTAATGAGCTCTCCAGGAAAACCTGGAGAGCATCTCCTCAGAAGCCCAATGCCAGCAGTGCAGCTCCAAGCTGACTGGTTTGCTTGCTGGCACTGCCCTCCCATGCCCCTGCACTCTGAACCACGGCACAGGCTCATAAACTGCTAAGAACAAGACGCTCACAAATGGCACCGTTGGCTCCATTTTGTGGCACTTCATACCAAGCACACCCAGAGCTGCCACAGGAGCTGTGGGAGGGTGAGCAGGGGTGGGGATCCTCACCCCACTGCAGGTCAGGAGGCCAATGTCTTCCCTATGTTCAGCTGCACCTTGCATGACCAGGGCACATCAAGAGGATTCACAAAATGGTTAGGAAGGCACCTCAAAGATCATCTAGTTCTACCTCCCACTAGATTGGGTTGCTCAAGGCCCCTGGCCTGGAACACCTCCAGTAAGAGGGCACCCACAATCTCCCTGGGCAACCTGTTACAGTGTCTCACCATCCTCACTGGAAAGAGCTTCTTCCCAATCTCCAGTCCAAATCTCCCCTCCTTAAGCTTCAATTTCTTATCCTATTACAACAAATTTTCAGCTGTTTTTCAGAGCCTCCTCCTGTGATGGTTGACTGAACTATGCTGGAGCAGCCCAGGGGTGACACTGCCTGATGCCCAGGACCTGCACCCTCCAGCTGCTTGGACAAGGATCAGCACAGGTGGGTGATGAGGTCTGGATGTGCATGCAAAGCTGCCCAGCACACCTCAAGGACAACTCCCTAGCCACGTGGGTAAGGTGCCAAAAAGTGCCAAGAAGACATATTCCATCTGAGACCCAAGTTCACAGAACCACAGGTCACAGAGCACTGGCAAAGGCTTCCCAGAGAGGTTGTGGGGTCTCCTTCTGTGGAGACTTTCAAGGCCTGTCTGGATGTGTTCCTCTGTGATCTGTGTTAGGTAGTATTGTCCTGCTCTGGCAGGGGGCTGGACTCGATGATCTCCATGGGTCCCTTCTAACCCCTAACACCCTGTGATCCTGTGATCACCCTGGTTGAAAAAAACCTTCAAGACAGAACTGTGGAACCATAGAACTGTTGAGGTTGGAAGACACCTTTGAGGTGATCGAGTCCAACCACTCACCAAGAGGTCTCAATCCCACCACAAGACCATCAAGTCCAAACATTATCTATCTCAACCAGTGTCACTACTGCACCACAGGTACTGATACTGGCATCTGCTGACAGGTACCAAGATAAATAGCTATGAATGCTGTCTACAACTACCTGAGGGGTGGTTGTGGCCAGGGGGAGGTTGCTCTCTTCTCTCAGGTGGCCAGTGCCAGAACGAGAGGACACAGCCTCAGGCTGCGCCAGGGGAAGTTTAGGCTCGAGGTGAGGAGAAAGTTCTTCACTGAGAGAGTCATTGGCTACTGGAATGGGCTGCCCAGGGAGGTGGTGGAGTTGCCGTCCCTGGAGCTGTTCAAGGCAGGATTGGACGTGGCACTTGGTGCCATGGTCTAGCCTTGAGCTCCGTGGTGAAGGGTTGGACTTGATGATCTGTGAGGTCTCTTCCAACCCTGATGATATTATGATACTGTGAACGTGGACTAATACCTGATACCTACTGATAAATACTGAGCTCTTCATCCCAGCCATCACCACGCTGCTACATGACTCTCACCAGCTACAGGAACTGGGGACCAGGTTGGTTTTGCATTCAGCATCTGCCATGAACAATTATCCCTCCATGGCATTGGAGGGATACTTGCTCCATGGTCAGCCCAAGCCAACCACAACAAACACCTTGGCCATGCAAACACAGGGAGAGAAGTTTGCTTTCCATTTCTAATCAACTCAGAATCCCTGAACCCCCTTTTCTGCCAAATGAGCTTTGCATCAAAGCACCTTAAAGGCAACTCATTTAGAGCAGGAGAACTTCTAAGCTTCGACTTGTCCCTGCTAGCACCGCTGGAAGGCTACAAAACCCCAGCAGGTCAGCAAGTTGAAAGCCACTTTTCATCCAGCAATTTATTCAAATAAATCTTTCAAAACCATAAAATGAGCTCTAAAGGCAGAGCCTGGCAGATCAGCTGTGCTGGCTGCGCTCCTGGGCAGGATGACCAAAGATGAAAAGCAGCAGCAGGAGCCTGGAGGGCATCAAACACAGGACCCAACAGTGGTGCTTCTCCGGTAGCTCCGCAGGGCAGGAGGATTAAGCAGCCCATGCCTGCAGAGCAGGCAGCCAGATAAAAGCAGGAGATTTAAGGATAAAAAAGTGTTTTCCTTTAGTGCTATCTTTATCATCATCGTCACAGCGCCGCCAGCGCTCCTGCCATCACCAGCCAAAGGGAAGCTGAGTCCTTCACCACATCAGGACCATTTTCATAGCATCACAGAATGATTTGGGTTGGAAGTGAACTTAAACATCTCCTGCCCCTCTGCTCTGCCCTAGTGAGGCCACATCTGGAGTACTGGGCCCAGTTCTGGGCTCCTCAGTTCAGGAGAGATAGGAAACCAATGGAGATAGTCCAGTGGAGGCCACAAAGATGCTGAGGGGCCTGAAGTATCTCTGAGGAGGAAAGGATGAGAGATCTGGTGCTGGTTAGCCTGGAAAAGAGCAGGCTGAGAGGGGATCTGCTCAATGCTCAGCAAAAGCTAAAGGTCTGAGCTGAACCAAGACCATGCAGACCCTGCCTGGGGGACACTGAGAGCCACAAAGGGAACTCCGGCAGCAAGAAAGGGTTTCCTGCCATTGTCTGAGGGGGAAGAAGAGGAGATGGAGCAAGTGGCCATGCATACTTTAGGTGAAGAAAAGCCCCTTTGTGCCAGGCACATCATGGGCATTGTTCACCAGCCACTCACCCTCGCATCAGGGCTGCCCAGCTTGGGTGCCAAGGTTGGAGGCAGCCTGAGTCATCGGTCACGTCACAGCTGCCTCCCACTGTGCCAGTTACTTCTCTCTTCTAACATTCCACTCCAACATCCTCCAACTCCAGCACTCTCTTCCTGCTCCAGCATGCCACTCCAGCACCCTCCTCCCACCTCAGCAGCCCACACATCCAGCTCTAGCATCCTCCCATTCCAGTATTCCCTCACTTTAGCGTCCCATCCTGTGCTGCCAGAGCAGTTACCCCCAGTCCAGGCAGCAGACTGTTCCTTTCACACATTCTCCACCACTCACTCCCCATTAGTTCTGCCTTCCTACTGGGTCATGGAAGGATTCCCACATTCATGCTCCCAGTACAAATCCACTTACACTGCCGCTTTCTGCCAGCCTGGGACAGGAGCTGCTTTCCCTCCTGCTCAGCTCCAGCCCAAGCTGCACTCTGGAGTGGACTCCAAAGTCAAGCTCCTGATCTTGCCCCAACATCTTGGATCCCAAACAGAAACCCGATTGTTCCTGGGTCCACTAGGATGGGACCTTTTCCCAGGGGAGCCATCTGCAGCATGGGAACGAGGGTTGTGTAACAAGTGACTCTGGAAGGATCGGCTGCAGGAGCTGCCAGCACCCAAAGGGATGGCCCAGGAGCAGCCCGACCCAGCCCCTGACATTTCAACCAGAATAAAGGAGATTTTTATTTCTAATTCCAAGGAAATGAAGGAGCTGAAGGGATTTGCCACCCTGCCTTGGGCTTGTGTGGCAGCACCACCCAGCCCCGAGGCTGGCACTGCTCCGGGCAGGCTGCTCACATCCTGCAGGGTATGGGGCATGAGCCAGGACACAAACCCAGGAAGGTTTTGTTCCTTCCCAAGGCAACTCACCACCTCCCTCCCTAGGAACCCCTCCTCAACTCACCACCTCCCTCCCTAGGAACCCCTCCTCAACTCACCACCTCCCTCCCCAGGAACCCCTCCTCAACTCACCACCTCCATATCCCCAGGCACAGACCACACAAATCAGCCCCATGCAGGAGATGAGGGTCCCAGCTGGCTGGGGACATGTCAGCCATTCACTGGCTGTCTTCTGTGCCTGTATGGTCAGAGCTCCCTCCACTCCCCACCTTCCTGGGGAGCACCAGCACAGAAACCAGCCCATCCTCCACTGGGACAGTTTAACACCTGGGGACAATGATTGCCTGCTCTCATTGCCACCATGACCTAGGCAGCTGTGCCTGCTCCAGAGGCGCTGAGAATTTGGGAGAATGGTTGGGTGGAAAACAAAGGTGCTCACCTCCAGCTCACACCCCAGCCCCAAACATCTCTCTGAACTTTGCAGCAGCCACCACATCAGAAGGCTTGGGCACCCCTCCAGCAGCAGTACCTCATGATTACCACTCTCACAGGCAGACACAAGATGTCCTGGTTTAACTCCAGTTGGCAACTGAGCCCCACACAGACACTCACTCACTGCTCTTGCACTCATCCTGGTGGGACAGGGAGGAAAACTGGGGGAAAAGGTGAAAGTTCCTGGGGTGAGATGAGGAGAGCTTCATAGAACAGCACAGAGGGAGGAGAGCCAAAGGGAGTGACAGCAGCACCAAAGAAGTTCCATATGGAGTGAGCAACACAACACTCACCAAACACCTCTCCCTACTGCTAGACACCCTTGCCCTGACCACCCCAACCCTTATATAACAGGCATCAAACACCTCAGTGGATCCTTCTGTTAGTGATCCTGGGTGTGGCACTCCCAACATCTGGTGCAAATTAGCCCTATCCTCTCCTAACCCAGGACACAGGAACACTAGGTTAACCCCAGTGCTGCTCCAGAGACAGCTCATAGGTTGAGGACTGATTTGGTCTTTCCCTGGAGCACCCAAAAGCCACCACCCCAGCAGTGAGATTTAGAATCAGAGAACCGTTTGGGTTGAAAGAGAGCTTTAAGCTCATCCACTCCAACCACTCACCCATCACTGCCAGATCACCACCAAGACATGTCTCTTAGCACCACATCTCCACAGCTTTGAGACTCCTCCAGGGATGGGGACTCCACCACTGCCCCAGGCAGCCTGGGACAGGCTTTGACAAGAAATTTGGCTAAAACCCACATGGCATGGATCAGGGAAGGGACTTCATCAGGAACATCTGCTGGACTTCTTCAAAGACAGCGGTTCCCACAGCCCCAGTACAAGAGGAGGGCTTAGAGTTGACACAGATGAGACCAGGCAGAGCTGGACAAATGAGTGCCCACCAAATCTACCTCAGAAAGCCACAGTGAACTGTGCACCAAACTAATAATGATGAGTAAAAGTAGGTCTGGAGTTTCTGGGTTGTATAACAAGGAAACATGAGAGATCAAGCCTTGGGGACCAAGCCTGGGGGACACTCAGGTTCTTCAAGCAGCTCTCACAGCTCTGTTACGGGCATAGAGTTGTTTTGCTGCAGGAGCTGTGGCCACAGCTGGGCTGGCAGCAGTGCCCAAAAAAAGAGGACAAAAAAGGGCTACCAGAGTCCAGAAAGCTGCAGATGGCCTGGAGCAGGGTGGTGCTGGAGCTGTGAGTGTGTGCAGCTGCAGACAGCACACACATGGGTGCCCAGCTCTGCTCCAACCCTGGAACTCATCTCGCCACGG
This sequence comes from Tricholaema leucomelas, assembly GCA_013400475.1. Lineage (NCBI taxonomy): Eukaryota > Metazoa > Chordata > Aves > Piciformes > Lybiidae > Tricholaema lacrymosa > Tricholaema leucomelas. The sequence goes on along the minus strand of WAAF01019949.1, from coordinate 1,701,956 downwards.
GCACCAGGGATGGGCACAGCCCAGCACTGAGGGCACAGCAGAGCAGGGTGTTCATGCAGGATCCAGGAAACAGAAGAAAATAAAGGGGGCACAGGAAACTGAGCATCCAGGTTTGCTTCCCAGATGGGATGGGTGGAAGAAAGGTCTCTGCCTGTGCTGGAGAGGCATCTAGCCCAGCTTTCATCTGAGGAGGAACTAGCCCAAGTAGTGGCTGCCAGCCTGAAGCATCAGGAATCCTCACTTGGGAAGGGTGATCCCGACACAGCCATTCCCAAGGGGCACCTGAGCAGAGGAGCAGAACTTGACCTTGGGAAACATCCTCATGCCTGTGTTCCTGCAGAGCAGCAGCCTGGGTGCCACAGGTGAGCTCTGCTTGGATCCATGGCTGTGAACATGCCAGAAGCCCATGCACCCATTGAGGGGTGTGTCCCTACCACAGACACCTGCTCCCAGGCAGGTCCCTATCTTCTGTTTGGCTGGAGCATTGGTGCCATGGGCCAGTGGTGGTGTCTCTGTGGTGCCCACACTTGCAGCATCCACACACAATTAGGTCTTTAAGCATCTCATTAACATTCCAGCTAAGGGTGACCCAATGGCATCACCATTATCCACCAGGGCAAGGAAACAACCAACGGTAGAAATGAAACTGCAGCTGTGAACCCTGCATCCAAAATGGGCCTTGGTTTAAGTGCCAGGACAGCAGAGATCATCCAAACCCACTCAGGCTGGAGGACAATCAGAACCCTCCAGCTTCTGCCCACAGCCCAGGACAACCTGACACAGGACCACTCTGTGCCAGCACCACTGCCCTTTGTGAGGTGCTCAGCACCAGCTTCCCTCCAAGTCTTTGTCCACCCTCCTCCATGTCCATTTCCCTCCATGATGGGCATCCCTTGCCTTTGTTCCAGGGATCATTGTGCTGTCATACACTGGAGCTTGTTGTGGTCTTTTGGTTCAGGGCTTGCCATGGTCTCATGGTCCAGAGATCATTGTGGTCTCATGGTCCAGGGTTTGCCATGGCCTCCCCATCCAGGGATCATTGTGGTGTCATGGTCCAGGGCTTCTTGTAGTATCATGGTCTGGGTTCTTTTGGTCCACGGTTCACCATGGTCTTATGGTCTGACACTCGCTGTAGTCTCGCAGTCTGAGGTTTGCTGTGGTCCCCTGGCCCAGGGCTCACTGTGCTCTGGGCAGCAGGACTGGCAGGACAGGCAGGCAAGCACAGGTGCTGTGGCGTTCCTCGAAAGCCACTTGCCAGACGCCCATGGAGAGGGACCATGGCCAAGGACAGGGCTGGGGCCAGCACCCTGCGAGCACAGGTCTGTGCCCAAGGTCCCTCTACCAGACAGCTCAAGACCTCTCTCCAGCCAGCACGCCCTGCTCTGGTCTTGCCTACAGCCTCTTTGCCCTTCTCTGCCCCTGTTCCATCCTCTTCATCTCCCACCCCACAGGGTCCTGAGGGTATAAACCCCACAGGGGTTTGGCCACCCCTCCCCTGTGCATTTGGTCACCGCATGAAAACTGTTTGATGGCAACGAGCCAGAGGAGCACTGAGCAAACACCAAGAGCTGTTTGTGCACCAGAGTCCTCCTCAAACACAGACAAATCTCTCTGAGACTCCTCTTTGTACATTTTTAAGCATGCCCTGGTTGCTGCTGTGCTGGAAGGAAACCACCGACAGCCCCATCACAGCCAGAGAAGCATGGAGTTGTTCTGGTTGGGATACATCCTTAAGATCATACAGTGCAACTGTGCCAGGTCCCTCAGCACTGTATCTCCACACCTTTGAAACCCCTCCAGGGATGGAGACTCCACCATTGCCCTGGGCAACCAGGGACAGACCTCAATAACCCTTCCCATGAAGAAGCTGTTCCTCATGTCCAGCCCAAATCCCCACCCCGGGGATACTTGAGGCCATCTCCTCTTGTCCTGTCACTTGTTCCCCTCAGCCTCCTCTTCTCCAGGCTGAACAACCATAGCTCCCTTACCTGCTCCTCACTAGATGTGTTCTCCAGCATTGTTGTCCTTCTCTGGACACACTCCAGCCCCTCAATGTCTTTCTTGGAGTGAGGGCTGCAGACATTTTCAGCCCAGTCCACTCAAATGGAATCTTGAATGCTTGGTTTCCCCCAGCTCTCTGCAGGCAGGGCACTGAATCATCACTCTGATTAGCATCTCATTAATTTTAGGAGGTCCAGGCACTCTGAAGAGACACAGGCACTACAGAAGTCTGTTGGTGTGGGAGAGGGTCACTGACCTGCCACTTGCTGGCACAAACCCCTCAGTTTTAATGGGAGCACACAAAGAGCTGCACCGCAGCCTGGTTTTCACACCCCCAAACCACCCCAGCAGAGCTGAAGGTACAGTCCCCCTCATGACCCACACCTTCATCAGCAGGGTGTTGGTAAGCCAGAGAACTCATTCTGAGACCTTAATCCAGCAGTCCAGGGCTTTCCAAGTAGTGCTTACCCACTGCCAAGGAAACACAACGTTTCTCCCTCAATTGAAACCTCTCCTGGAACCAGAGGCAGACCCAGTCACTTCTGGGCCATGGCACTCCGAGGCCAAGCAGGGACTCACTCCTGTGCTCAGATGTTTGGTGTGATGTCAGAGAAACTAGTCCAGCTCCACCACGGCACAAAAAATGTCTCCTGTGAGCTCTGGATCCAATTAAAATAATTTCAGGCTTAATGATCTGAGGTGCTGCTGGTAATGGAGAGCTCCAGACCTTGAGAACTGCTATTTTTGTGCTGTCCCTCAGAAGCAAACCCAAAAGGGAGCGTTCCCTGCACAACAGGTTTCCTGGACCCTGGGTGAAGGCTTCAAACATGCCTGTGGCAGTGGCAGATCCTGGTCCAGGTGACATTTCTGTGTGTCCCAGGGGTGAGGGGAGATGCCAGTTAGCCCCACACACTTCAGTGGGGTGCAGGTACTGGTTCCCATCTATGTCATAGACCCTAGAATGGGGGAAATGTGACACTTGTGCAAAAGAAGGAAATTCATAGAACCACAGAATTGTTTGGGTTGGAAAAGACCTCTAAGAGCACCAAGTCCAACCATCAACCCAGCACCACCATGGCCATTAAACCATGTCCTCAAGTGCCATGCCCACAGGTTTCTCAACACCTCCAGGGATGGTGACTCCACCACCTCTCTGGACAGCCTGCTCCAGTGCCTACAAAATAACATTTGGCCTTCCTCTTGGTGTCTGCTTATGGGCACTTGGGTTTGGGTATGTGGCTCTGGGTGCGTGAGAAGAGCTGCCCTGAAGAGCAGGAGAAAGTAGCACAGACACACACACAAAGTCCTGATGTGTGGGAACCTTCCCAAGGCCCTAATCTGTCACCAGAGACCAGAGCATTTCGCCAGTGGAAGGGGAGAGGATTTAGGATGAGGGCAGGAATTGTCCCACTCAACTGGGCACTGGTGAAGCTACAACTACTCAAACCCTGGGTTCAGTTTGGGCCACTCACTCCAAAGACATTGAGGAGGTGGAGCAGGTCCAGAGAAGGACAACAAAGCTGCTGAAGGATCTGGAGAATAGGGCTGGTGAGGAGCAGCTGAATGATCTGGGACTGCTCAGCTTGGAGAAAAGGAGGCTGAGGAGAAACCTTCTGGCCCTCTGCAAGTCCCTGAAAGGAGGTCAGAGTGACGTGGGAGTTGGTCTCTTCTCCCAGGAATAAGGAACAGAACAAGAGAAAGCAGCCTCAAATTTCCCCAGGAAAGGTTTAGGTTGGGCATGAAGAACAATTTCTTCATAGAAAGGATTGTCAAGGTCTGGTCCAGCCTGCCCAGGGCAGTGGTGGAGTCCTCATCCCTGGAAGGGTTTCAAAGCTGTCTATTCCAACCCAAATGACTCTGATTCCATGATCCTTGATCTGTGGTTGCTTTCTTCCCCAAAAGGGTTGGACATGCCCCTGAAAACATCTTCTTAAGCAAGTTCACTTAGCAGAGTGCTCACATGGGAACAGGAAGCCAAACTGGACCAAAGGATGGAAGGAGAAGGGAAGTTCTCCAGCAGTTCATCCTCACCATGCTCAGACAGCAGCTGAGCCACCACATCAACCAGGAGTGTGCAGAGCCCAGGGTGCCAATTCTGCAGCCGACATCCACCCCCATGGAGCATGCACAAACCTCTATGGCTCCAGTTTAATGCAAGGAAGCTTCTGCCTGTCTGTTCTACTTACTCACGTCAGAGCAGGTTCCACATGTGCTCAGAATGTCCCTGCTGAAGGGAAGTGATGTTTTGTGACACCTGAAGCAGGAGAAACACCTCAGGAAGGCTCCAGGGGTTGAAGAAGCCAGCAGCAGTTACACTGATTTATCAAGAGGAGCATTGTGGTTGCGGTTTCCATCTCTGATACATCACCATTTCCGGGGACCAGCACCTCTGTGCAGAGCATGGGCTGTGTGTTCAGCCTCTACTCAGTCCTGCTACAAACCCTACCTGCCCAGATCCTCCTCACAACCTCACAGAGCAGAGACCACCTCAGTTACACCTCTGGGACACGGCTCTGTTCTCAGCTGCTGCTCTCCACAACCAAGCAACAATCAAGGAGCCTATCCTGTGACTCCAGCAGATGCTGGGAGCTGCTGGAAAGTCCTGGTGGCTGCATGGTCAGTGCTGATTCTGTGTCAGAAACACATGAGCTTGGGGACCAAGCTCTGCCTGGCAGCTCTGAGAACTGTGCTGCCCCCTGGCAGTCAGGGCACAACCTTTAGCTGCAGGAACATCTCCATATCAGGTCTGACATGGAAACATCTCCAACCTGCTCACTATCTCCAAACCCACTGCTCTTTATCTCATACTGGAGTTTAGCACAGGAAATGGAGGCTCTGGCTGTGGAGATTGGATTCCAAGCCACTCTGAAGATGCAGGTATCTAAAGCACCTTCTGAAACACCTCAGGGTGCCAAGGCAGACTCTGCCAGCATGCCCAGGGCACCTCTGCTTCACCAGTCAGGGACAACACCATCTCCTTCCCAGCATCATGGATTGTAAGTGCAAATGAAAGACAGAGGAGGACAAAGGGAACCCACTAAGGAAAGAAGCAGTTGCCTGTCCCTCCCAGTGCTCCCAGCTTAGAGTGGGGCAAAATGTGGACTGGGAGCATCCAGCCTGTGCCTGGCAGAGGTGTGGGTACTGTCCACACAACCTGGGGACAGTTCAGAATGGGAGCAGCCTGGAAAGAGTGGAGCTTCAGAGGGAAGCTGTTTGTGGGCCATGGAGGGACAGAAAGTGTCTTGGTAAGGACCATCAATATTGTCACCACCTTCCGCAGCCCATCCCAGTCAAACCTCGTTGGTCAGTAACTGCAAAGCTGTCTGTGTCAGGCTGGGACTCAGACAGCTTCAGGGGCCCTCAAAGCTTGGACAGCACCATGGACCTGCTGAGCACAGCACCATGGACTTCCTTAGCACAGCACCTGTCAGATACTCTGAGATCTGCTGGTTTCTGGGCTGGCTGTTCTGCTTCCTCCAGTCAGAGCCTCGAGCATTTTACTGCTCAATGACGAAAGAGGCCCCAAGGAAAGGATAGGATAATGAAACATCACCTTGCCTATTCTCAGCTGCTTCACACCATCCTATCAACCACACCTGAATCACCACCAGTATGCAGCTGGCATGGTCTGACCACCTCTGGTAGCTCTGCTACTCCACTTCATGAACCTAAAGTCACAGAATGCGTTGGGTTGGGAGGAACCCTTGAAGGTCATCTTGTTCAACCTCATGCTGGCAGAAGCATTTGGCACTCAAACAGCCCCAAACCGTTACAGTATCTGCCTTGCTCTGGCATTTTTCTATGAAAGCTTGGATATGTTGCTAGCAGGCACTTGTTATCTGCAGGAGGCAGCTCATGCTGATGTGGGCACCGCAAAGGAGCAGCTCTGACTGGCACTGCAGCTGCTTCTGGCACCCGAGGCAATTGGTACCCCAGCCTCCTTACAAGTAGCTGCAGCAGTTCAGGACATCACCTCGTCCTACAGCCATGGGTTTGGGTCCCTGCTCTGCCAGCCACATGGCAGCAGACCCCCGGTATGGGGTGGACGGGACACGGACAGGCTGAGGGGTATCCAGAGATAGAGCCTGGCAAAGGCACCCAGCCACATGCCAGCCTCCTGCCCACAGGGTCTCATTAACCAGCGCCCATCACCCCTGCTCTGCCTGTCGGCGCCAGCTGCCCGTGTGTCCTGCAGCAGCTGTCAGTCCGTCCTGCAGCAGCCGTCACTCCTCTGGCTGCGTGGGGAGCTGGGGTCCGTGCCACCCCCGCCAGGGGTTGCATAAGCAGGCAGCTCTGTCCTCGCAGCCGCGCAGCCGGCGAGGGCTCGTCAAGCCAAGCGCTCGATCCTCCCTGACAGCCTCTTCCTGCACGGGCACGCGTGGCCGTCCAGCCCCACTTCTGACACGGGCTGTGTGCAGAAGCAGCTTCTGCAAACAAAGCTGCAGCGCTGACAGCCCTGGGCCTCGAAAGCCCACGGCTCGTGTCAGCCCGGGGAGGGAACACGCGTGGAGCACGAGGTGTCGCCTGACAGCCCTCCCCAAACCACCCTCCAGTTTGGACTCTGCTGGCTGATGGAGAGCTTTGGCTGGCAGTACCCCTGCAGTGCCGTGCCCAGCTGTGGGGCCCCCAACACCAGAAGGACGTGGAGCTGCTGGAGCAGGTCCAGAGGAGGCCACAAAGACGATCAGAGGGCTGGAGCACCTCTGCTGCACGGGCAGGCTGGGAGCATTGCTCAGCCCGGGGAAGAGAAAGCTCGGGGGAGACCTTAAAGCAGCCTTCCCGGACCTGAAGTGGGCTACAGGAGCACTGAGGAGGGACTGCTTAGAAGGGCTCGGAGCAGTAGGACCAAGGGGCAGTGGTCTGAAACTACAGCAGGGTAGCTTTAGTTTGGAGGTTAGGAAGAAGCTCTTTAAGGGTGGTGGAACACTGGAACAAGCTGCCAAGAGAGATGGAAAATGCCCCATCCCTGGTGACATTCAAGCTCAGGCTTGATGGGCCTCTGAGCAACCTGCTCTAGTTGCAGATGTCCCAGGGGGGTTGGTCTAGATGACCTTTAAAGGTCCCTTCCAAGCCAGTGCATTCTGTGATTTCTGTGATTCTATGACCTGCAGCCACCAACCTCATCACAGTGGCAGCAGGGGGTGGGTTTGCATCAGCTTGGAGAAAGCAGAAAGAGGAGATCCTGTCTCCACTAAACATGAGCTATGGCTCCACAGGCTCTCTCTACAGGTGCCTGTGTTCCTGGGGCCGGAGAGGTTGTGGGAAGCGTGGGGATGGAAGTGCAGAGAGATAATCCTGGTGTAATTGTGTAAATCCACCTGGGACCATGATAAAGCAAAGCCCCAGGATTACACGGATGGGGATCAGCTCCTGCAGCTTCACAGGAATTGATTCAGACACAAGGCTCTCAGTGGCTGATATTCCTGATATCTTATCAATTACACCGAGGCAGCAGCCCTGGATGTCATTTACCTCTCTGGGACAAGCCCTGGCAAAGGGATTTCCAAAGCTGGGAGCAAAGCAGCACCACCAGAGATCAGTGACTGACCCAGGAGCAGGTGAGGGTGACACCTCCCTGCCCATTCCAGCACCTCAGATGGATCTAGGGAGGTGACAGGAACCAGCTTCCGTGCTACCAAAGAGGGTTTGATGAATTTATGCAGCAAGAGCTGATGAGGCAGAGGCATCAGAGAGTTTGGGGGGGAAGTGGTGGCTTTTAGGATGACCTCTTGTAGGGCAAAATTTGATAGAGGGGGAAGGAGGTTGTCCTGTCTCGGTCTATGTCATAATTCCTGTTGAGATAACTCCTAGCTCTGGAAAAGCACTTTAACTGCTGCTTTGGAAAAATGAATCATACCATCAGCCAGGTTGGAAGAGACCTCCAAGCTCATCCAGTCCAACCTGTCCCCCAGCCCTATCCAATCAACTAGACCATGGCACTAAGTGCCTCATCCAGGCTTTTCTTGAAGTGCATTAAAACGTTATTTTGTGGGTGGGGGGAGCTGCAGGTGTCCATGTGGACAGCTGATTCCTGCCACTTCCTCAGATAACGGTCACAGAATCCCAGAATTCCAGCATGGTGGTGCCTGGAAGGTCATTGGAGATCACCCAGTCCAACTCTCTCTCAAACAAGGGCACCCACAGCAGCTTGCCCAGCATCACAATAGCCAGGTGGGTTTGGAATCTGTCCAGAGAAGGAGCCTCCACAACTTTTCTGGGCAGCTTGCTCCAGGGCTTCAGCACCCTTACACCAAAGAATTTTCTCCTCCTGTTCAGATGGAACCTCCTGGGTTCCAGTTCATGCCTATTGCCCCTTGTCCTGCCACTGGGCACCACTGGCAAGAGTCTGGCTCCATCCACTAGTCCCACACCCTTTAGCTCTTGCTGAGCACTGATGCTGCCTCAGTAGGGCAGAGCAGAGGGGAAGGAGAACACACCCCAGCTTCAGCTCCTTCCCACCCAAAGGTAATTACCTTAAGAGCTCGTTAGGCTCCAGGATGTGCTGTTGCTGCCTGCAAATAATGGACTATTTTTAGCAGATGAGAGGAAGAAGTGGCAGATTGGCAAGAATCATCCCTCAAGCAGCAAGACACTGGCTTGTTAAAACTGACTTCTGGCTGGAAACCCAGTTCCTGCCCCTTCAGAGCAGGTGAAGCACCACCAGCAGACACAGCGCAGGGTCCACCACTGCCAATGGTCCCTTTGTGCATCACACCCCAGTTCCTCAGCTACAGGGTCTGCTACTTTGCCTCCATCTCTCCTGCAACAGATTGGTCACAGCAGGCCCTTCATGGTCTCAGGGTCACCATAGCCAGATGTCACATCTCCATTCCAGGGCTGACATGGAGCCACATGTATCTGTCTGCAGTGCCAGTGCCCTGGAGTCACTTTGGAGCAACTCTGTCTCCTGTGTGGATGGAAGCAGTCCAGTCCTGCCCTCCTGGCAGCCACCAAAACACAAACAGCCACATGTGCAAGGTGAGGTCAGAGGATGACCTCAGGGACACAGCTCAAGGGACCCTCAAAATGACAATTATTGAACCTAATGAGGTTCAACAAGGACAAGTGCACCTGGGAAGGAATAAACTGCACCAGTAGAGGCTGGGAGGTGATCTGCTGGAGAGCAGCCCTGTAGAGAGGGACCTGGGAGTGCTGGTGGGTAACAAGTTACCCATGGCACAGCAATGTGCCCTGGTGGCCAAGAAGCCTATGGGATCCTGTGGTGTATTAAGAAGAGTGTGTCCAGTAGATCAAGGGAGGTTCTCCTTCCCCTCTACTCTGCCCTGGTCAGACCTCATCTTGAATACTGCCTTCAGTTTTGGGCTCCTCAGTTTAAGAGGGACAGGGATCTGCTGGAGAGGGTCCAGTGGAGAGCTATGAGGATGATGAGGGGACTGGAGCACTGCCTGATGAGGAGAGGCTGAGGGACCTGGGGCTGCTTAGTCTGGAGAAGAGAAGACTGAGAGGGCATTTAATCAATGTTTATAAACACCTGAAGGCTGGGGGTCAGGAGACGGGGGACAGGCTCTGCTCACTTGCTCCCTGGGATAGGACAAGGAGCAGTGGGTGTAAGGTGCAGCACAGGAGGTTCCAGCTCAACACAAGGGGGAAATTCTTTACTGCAAGGGTCACAGAGCACTGGCACAGGCTTTCCAAAGGGGTTATGGAGTCTCCTTCTCTGGAGACTTTCAAGCCCCATCTGGATGCATTCCTGTGTGACCTGAGCTGGATTGTGTGGTCCTGCTCTGGCAGGAGGGTTGGACTTGATGATCAGTTTGGCCCCTTCCATCCCCTGACATCCTGTGATCTCAAAGGTTCTGCTGAGGTCTTCCCCGTGTCTGACCCGTGTCTGACCAGATGCTTTGAAGGTCCTGCTGCTCCTGTTTTTATGGGCATCAGCATTAAGGACACCTTCACAAGGGACATCACTCAAATGACTGACATCAGGCTGTCATCCTGCACCAGCATGGCTCCTGCACACAAGCTGAACGCTTTGGTAGTGGTGGTGGCCACCTCACCACTCACCACAGCCCCTGATGGGGCAGACAAGGTTGCCTGGGGCTTGCCAGTTCCAGGGGAGGGGACATGGGAATGATCTTCCAAAAAACCCCAACCCTGAAACAGAAAAGGCTGCAGTGCCCCATTCCCATGGAGACCGTCAGGAGCACAAAACCCTCTCGTTGTGCTCCTCAGCCCCGGCGCACAATGCCCTGCGGTCACCACAGACAACCGCAGGCAGGCAGAAGCATTTCTGGGTCGGGTGAAAGCCCAGGAGGAGGTGAAGCACTTGGAGATTTCAGCTTCCAAGGGAGAAAAAGGTAAAAGAAAGAGCTGTCACTGAGGGACATCAGTGATAGCAGTGTCCATGGTGGGGATGGCCACTCACCCCAGACCCTGCTTGGGAGGTCTCCGTTCTCCCCAGACTACGGAAACAGGTGACTGGGTTGGACAAGAAGACCTTTGAGGATCCCTTCCAACCCAATGCAATCTCTGAATCTGTGAAACAGGCACTGGTCTCACAGCATCTTCCCTCCTGCAGCTCCAGCTGAGGTTTGCCCCCCACCACCTACGACACCCACATATCCAAGCAGAGTACCAAACCTTTGGCTGCACTGGCACAGCTCAGGGTGGTGACTCTCCTGCTCCAGAACCTTGGTAGCACCTCAGTAAAGTGTTCCATGGAGGTTAACCTGCCATGGACACGATGAAATAGCCTCCCAGTACGTCATCCCAGGACATGAGACAAATTCTAGCAGCCAGCAGCAGCTGCTGGTCACTGCTGCCACTCAGCGTATGTCCTCCTGTCCTTCAACAGGTCCTCTGTTCCACCTCAGAGCCTTTCAGGAGCTTCCTAAAACCACTGAGCTCCTGGCATAGAGGTCATCATGTCTGCATACTTGATAGGGACTGAGATGCAGCTCTGCCACGTGCACTGGCCACCCTGTCCCTCCTGCTGCTGCCCTCACCAGCTGAAGTGGCTTCAGGAGAGGTTTCACCCCATGCAGACGCCCATCTAGGCCCTTCTCCTTCGCCCCAGAACAGCTCCGTGGATGAGCCCTAGGGCCAACACTACTCACTAGGCAGCAGCTTCAGGCACAATGGAAGGGGCAAAAGTGAGGAGAGTGATGGAGAAGACAACACAAGGGGCAAGGGAAGATGCTGGAGCAGTCTGATGGGACCTGACATCCGAAGGCTTTCGCTGGGTTGGCCTTCAACACAAATTGTTTGAGCATAACAAGAATCCAGGCAGAAACTCACCTCTGAACCAGGGCAGAGGGAGGAGGCATCAGCAGCTCCAGTTTTGATGAGTTTTGAATCTCCTGCACAATGATCTCAGCCTAGTTTCCATGAAAACAGCACCCAGTGGGTACTCGTGGACCAATAGTGCCACCCTCCTTATGTGTGGGCACAAGCACTGCCTTGGGAGAACCTACAGGCCAGCACCAGCAGGATGCCCAGTCCACCCCACAAAACCAGCATCCTGAGTCCTCTCAGCAGCACTTTCCCACCACAAGAGGAGAAGAAGGAAGGGCAGGAGGTTTTTCTTCTGGCTGCACAGGACATGACTGAAAACCAGCAAGGGAGGGAGGGAAGGGAGAGAGGAGAGGGAAGGAGAGAGGGGAGGGAAGGAGAGAGGGGAGGGAAGGAGAGAGGGGAGGGAAGGAGACCACTCAGGAGAACACCATTGCCAGCTCAGTGCAAAGGCTCCCAGGAGCTCCTCAGGAACAGGTTTATGACCCCTAAATCTCAGGTCTAACCTCCCACAGGCAATGCATGGCCACCTGGAGCTACTTCCCACCAGCCACGGCAACGCTCTCTGGAGCCTCTCCAGAAGTGATGATGGGTAGGAGCAGAGTGGGATGATGCTGGATACACTTAAATGTGTATGGATTACACCAGCATCAATATTTTAAGGGCTGGAGTGAATCTGTTGCTAACCTCACTCTGAGCTCGAGCGGCCCCCGCCACGGTGGTGGATGCCATCCAGGCAAAAGCATCACGGGTTTGGTGCTATCACCCTGTCCAACTGACACTTCAAATAGAGGCCAGGATAATTGGAGCACTTAGGGAAGAATCAAGCACAGCCAAAAGAGTCTCTTTGGGCTCCTGTAGTTTTTCAGATGATTTTATTTCCCTCAAACACACCTAAAAGCAAGCAGGCTGCAAGTGCTCTCCCTCCCCAGGCTTGCCCTGCATAGCGTTGCTCCACACCAGCTTCCTCACTTGGAAGAGAACAACAACAACAACAACAACATGCCACCAGGATTCCTTTGCCAAGAATGCCAGCAAAATGCCAGCCAAATTCCTTTCTCCAGCAGAATTCCTTTGTCCAGAATGCCAGCCTAATGACACCAAAATTCATTTGCCCAGCCACTGGGAAGACACCAGGAGAGGGAACTGCAGAGCTCCTTGGGCAACATGGACATGACAACACCACCAGCACGCTGCATTGGGTGCACCAGCACAAGCTGGCCCAAAAAGCTGTCACAGATCTCAAATAATCCTGCCAGCTGCAGACAAGCTGATATGAGATCAGGGACAATTCTGCACTGTCAAATCATCCCCACTGCAAAACAACATCAGCTCCATCCAGTCAAATCATCCCCACTGCAAAGCAACATCAGCTCTATCCAGTCAAATCATCCCCACTGCAAAGCTACATCAGCTCTATCCAGTCACATCATCTCCACTGCAAAACAACATCAGCTCTATCCAGTCAAATCATCCCCACTGCAAAGCTACATCAGCTCTATCCAGTCACATCGTCCCCACTGCAAAGCTACATCAGCTCTATGCAGTTAAATCATCCCCACTGCAAAGCAACCCCACTCTGGAGTGAAACCACCTCCACTGCCCATGGTGTTGGCCCTGGAAAGCTGAGGAACCTAAGCATGGGAATCACCACGTCCCTCTTCAGGGACTCCCTGCACCTCCTCTCTCACCAACATGCCCGCAGAGAGACCTGGATGGAACAAGGATGAGCTGTCAGCCCAGTTCAGCGGCTGAGGGAAGCTGTGGTACAGGGTGGAGCTGTGGAAGACCTCAGGTAGCATCCTACTGAACCCAGGGCACAGGGGCTGTCTCCTGCTCTCTGGCAGCCCCAAGACATGACACAGCTCATCAGCATCAGCTCAGGGATACAGGGATTAACTGTGTCCAAAAAAACATCTCCTTGGACAAGCCCAGCAGAGCTGCTGAGAGTTACACTCCACCCACGGAGGTGTGAAGCAGAGCAGCCTGAAGCACCTCAGGCACAGGCTGCCGTTAGACTCGGTGACATCCTCCTAACGAACGCCTCGTGGTAATTAAAAAGCCCTTTAGAAGCTCTGGAATCGCAGACTCCCCTGTAAAAGACATTACAGCTCACCAAGTCCAACCCTTCACCCAGCACTGCCAGGTCACCACCAAACCGTGTCCCTCAGCACCACATCTCCACAGCTTTGAAGCCCCTTGAGGCATGAAGAGTCCAGCACTGCCTTGGGCAGGCTGGGCCAGGCCTCGACAACCCTCAAGGGGAAGAAATTGTTCCTAACATCCAATTTGTACTCCCGGAGTTACTAAAGGAAAGCCTCAGCCACTTTTCTTTCCTCCAAGCCCTGTTAGTTGTGAGGTTACTTAATTCCGGGGGCCTTTGTCAAGGGGGTGATGTGTTAATGTCAACTGTGAGAAGCAGCCCACAAGGGCAGAGAGAAATCTCTGTCAGTAATATTTAATCCTCAAACCCAGCATGGTGGGGCTTGAAAGGGACCTCTGGAGAGCATCCAGTACAACCCCCCTGCTAAAGTAGGGGCACCCACAACAGCTTGCCCAGCGTCACAATGGCCGGGGGATTTGGAAGCTCTCCAGGAAAGGAGACTCCACAACCTCTCTGGGCAGCCTGCTCCAGGGCTCCAGCACCCTCACACCAAAGAATTTTCTCCCTCTGCTCAGACAGACCCTCCTGGGTTCCAGCTTGTGCCTGTTACCTTCCCACAAGGATTAAGGGGGTTTCATTTTGCATCAGTACCTTACTGACGTCTAGAGCAGAAGCCAGACAGCTGAGCTGGTGGACAGTGTCCATTCTGCTAAGGAGACACAGAAGCTCCCACTCCAGCCCAGAGAAGGAAGGCAAGGCAGAAGGCAGCACCTCCCCTCATCCCCTCTCAGGGAGCTGCCCTCCCCCACTCCCCCAGACCCTCTGCTTTATCCCAAAGCCCGGGATGAAGAAATCTGTCATCAGAAAGCAGAAGTCACAAGTGGTTAAAGCCTCATTTTAAGGAGTTAAGTCTCGTCTTAAGGAGCTGGCCCAAGCAGCAGCGACAGGCTGGGGAATTGTCCCCTGCAGGTTTTCTATCAGTGGTGCAAACCCACAAACACACAGGTGATAATTGCAAGTGGAAGGCAGGAAGGCCAGCAGTAACAAGGACCTGGGCTGAGAAAGCCTGTTCTGGATCAGGATTGAGGATCCAGTGCTGGGGAACAGCCCAGGAACACCCAGATTTAGACAGGAGCTTGGTCCAGGAGCTTAATCTTCAGAAGTAACTGCAAGGGCAGGAGCTGTGGCTGGCTTCAGACAAGTCCTGATAACACAAGGCTCACAGGGGTTCCTAGAGAATGGAGAAGGATGGCCTGGTACGGCAGGAACGCTCCCAACATTCACCATACCCCCATGGATCCTGCCTCACCATCATCTCCAACCGTAGCCCTCTCCTCTGCTGCTGAGATCTCTCCTGCCCTCATGTTATCTCTTCCTGTCCCATCACATCCAACGGCCCCAGGAGCTCCAGGGTCTCGTTCTGTCCTCATTCCATGCTTCCTTCAGGAAGGAAGCCCTTGTTTGCAGGCCAGAGGCATTAGTCAGCACAGGCTCTAGCTCAGGGCTAATGAGAAGGACATCGATTGAGGAGAAGTCCCTGCTCAGCATGTTCTCTACCTATTTTTCATGGATAACTATATTGGATTCCAGCTTTTGTTTCTCTCCAGCCCCAATCCCCTGTCCACTCTAGGAGTCAAGCACATAGATAATCACTATGAAAGACCCAATCTAGACATTCCTAAGGTCTCTCTCCAAGCTCCAGGATGGTTTAATCAATTTTTGTTATTTTTTTTATTAAAGAAAAAATCCCACACAGGCAGCCAGATGGATATTTCCTCTGGGACCTCAGTTTATGAGCCAAGCTACAGACAGCAGGATTGGACCAACGCTACTAAAAGCCATCTGAAAAACAGAGAAACCTCCTCAAAAAGACAGACCATCAGAGTCTTTGGTAACAGACCTCACCCAGACTAAATATTCTGCTTCCAGCTGCAGCATCAATCAGGTTCTGGCATCCAGGATGAACCAGATGAGATGGCCCTGGCCCTGCAGAGCACAGCTCCACGGAGCTCTCATGAATCATCATTTCTTGTCTGTCTGATGAGACATCAGGACCTGGTGAGTACCTACCCACCTTATTTCACTCCTTCCTGCAGCTCCCCACACCAGCCTAGGATTTTCCTCCGTGCTCAGGAGTCCAATGCTGGACTAAAGTACATGTGGACCTTCAACGTCCAAGGAGATGCTCAGTGCAGGGAGCTGCCTCTCCCAGCACAAGAAAAATAGGTCTCAATATCTGCTCAGCTCCAGCATCACGACCTGTCTGGGAGCAGGGGGAGGTTCCCAACTCCAAAATCCACAGAAAACAGGTTGAAATTATCATGGTGGGAGGGCCATGGTAGGATGATTCGAGTGGAGTCATCTCATGGCTCACAGCCCCGTGACACTCACCATCCTTTAGGAGGCATCTCCTAATCTCTGCATTACAAAGAAGATCCTGCAATCCGAGGCAGGATCTCAGCCTGTCCCCTCAGCCCCAGAAGAGCAGTTTCCATTTCCATCACCTTTCCTGGTGAGGACCACATTGTTCAGTGTTCTCTCCCCCAACAATGTGGTCTTGGCAAGGAAAGTTGCTGTTCCCCCCTTGAACAATGTGGTCCTCACCAGCAAAGGTGATGTTCCCCTGCTAAACAATGTAGTCTTGGCCAGGGAAGTTGATGTTCCCCTCCCTGAACAATGTGGTCCTGACCAGAGAAGTTTATGTTCTCCCACTGAACAATGGGAGAGAACAGCCTCACCGTGAGTTCCACAAGGAGAACCGGGATCATCCACCAGTAGATGCCCAAAGCTGATCCTTGGAGCAGCTGGAGGATCCTGTGTCTTCAAGCACGGCTCTGCTCTACAGCAGGATTATGTAAAACTGGCCCCATCTTGCTCGGTGGCCCCGCTCCTGATG
Source organism: Tricholaema leucomelas (assembly GCA_013400475.1). Taxonomy (NCBI): domain Eukaryota; kingdom Metazoa; phylum Chordata; class Aves; order Piciformes; family Lybiidae; genus Tricholaema lacrymosa; species Tricholaema leucomelas. The sequence goes on along the minus strand of WAAF01019949.1, from coordinate 1,685,703 downwards.
TCTATCTGCGGAGACAGCTGCTGACTCCGTGAGTACAATCAGATTTCACTCTGGTTTACCCTGCTGTCCCCTCCAGACACGAAGGCAGAAGAAGCAGGACAGGCTCTTGCTTTGTGTGTGCGGAAGGAGCCGCGTTCCTCACGCAACCCCAGCTGCCAAGCCGCTCCCGCTGATGGAGAGGACGGCTCCCACTGAGGGTAATCCACACAGACGTTAATTGCCAGAGTGTAATTAAGGGCAGGGCTCAGTTTGCATCTTGAAAGCGAGGATGCTGGAGGAACAAAGCGCCCGGCTGCCCCCCAGGACCGCGGCGTCGCTCCGACGGCGGTGACAAAAATCCTCGTTTTGCGTAGAAAAAGGAGCCTGAAGCACAAGACACACAACCGCCTCTGGGCAGAGAAGAAGCTCTACAGACCAGGTGCTTCCCGCAGGTACCCAGCTCGCTCTTGGCCATCACCACACAGCAGGCACACAAAACTGCCCAGCCAGCCCCAAACCCAAATGTCACCTCAGACACGACCACGTCCTGGCACATCTCAGCTGGTAAATCCATGGAAAATCAGATTATTGCAGAAACTGTGCCACGGAGCAACAGGAGGCAAAGCTCCTGTGGGGCTGTCACGTACCCACCCTCTGAGCACACCCCTGAGGATGAGGCTTCAGTACCCACCCTCTGGGCATGTCCCTGAAGATGAGGCTACAGCAACTTCAGAGCTCCCTACTCTTCCTCACATTTCCCAATGCTCCTGAATGCAAAGGGCTGCAGCTGCTCTTGTGTCTAGAGTTGGAAACACCTCAGTGGATGTTTAACAGCCACCTTCTAAGGAGGAACTTCACGTGTCAGCCATGGAATTGTTTTCATTGGCAAAGCCCTTTAACACCATCAATTCCAACTGTCAGCCTAAGACCACCATGGCCACCAGACCATGTCCCCGAGTGCCAGGTCCATACATTTCCTGAACATCTCCAGGGATGGGGACTCCACTACCTCCCTGGGCAGCCTGTTCCAATGCCTGACCACTCTTGCAGGAAATAAATTGTTCATAATCTCCAGCCTAAACCTCCCCTGGTGCAGTTTCAGGCCATTTCCTCTCACCAGTGTCCCACAGTACACAAATGTTACAGGTTCCTAAAGCACAGTAACAAAACAAGAGACAGGCTTGTCTGAAGAGGTGGAGGGTGCTAGGGGAGGAAGACATGTAGAATTGGAGCATGAAGGTTGAAAATATGTTTCCATTCGAGATGGTCAGGTAAGGATGTGCCCAGCAACCCAAGGATGGTTTATGAGTGGTGGTAGGAAGAAGTTCTTGACAGTGAGAGTGGTGAGATACTGCAACAGGTTGCCCAGAGAGGCTGTGGATGCTCCCTCCCTGTAGGTGTTCAAGGCCAGGTTGGATGGAGCCTTGAGCAACCAGGGCTAGTGGAAGGTGTCCCTGGCCATGGCAGTGGGTTCAAACTAGATGATCTTTAAGGTCACTTCCAACCCAAACCAATCCATGATTCTATGATTCCAGGCATGCACAAACCCCTGTAGACGACATCCCATGTAGCTGATGGAACAGAAGAACCATCTCACCCACGACCACTGCCCCAACTCCTCTGACAGCACCAATGTGCACAGACACCTGGAAAGAAACACACATCCCAAGGCTTCCTTTTTCTGGAGAGGAGCTGTAAGTCCATTGGGAACACAAGGAGAGAATCCACGTGGAGTGGCTGAAGAAGAGGCAAATCTGGATTTATTTTCCCAAGTTCTGAAGCTTTTGGGAGGTTGGTTGGAACAACCACCAGAAATAACTAACTGCAAACCTGCCACAAGAAAGCTTTAGCCACCTCCTTTCCAATCACCTCCCAACCCCGGCAGGACACACTCAAGCCCACACCCACTAGAACCAGCTCCCCATAACCTCCTTGCCACACAGGAGCCACAGCCTCTGCAGACACTCACTGGGATCCATCAGCCTCCTGAGCAGTTCTGGGTCATCACCACAACAATTGTTCCACCCCACTGCCAAAAAGTACTCAGGAAACATTCCAAGGGGAAGAATTTGACCTGAAACCTCCTTATTTGCAGAATCACCTCCAAAGCTTCCTGTAACCAAAGAAGGGTTGGTTCTGCTGACCACAACCAAGTGGCTGCTGACATGAGCATGGCTCAGCTCTCCCTGAAGCAGCTTCTAACAATGGACAGCAGTACCATGCTTCTTCTGCTGCTTGGAAGCCGGGAGCAAGGTGATTTTGGATGGCTTGTTCCATGCTGCCACCTCCCTCCTGGAGATCTAGCAGAGGTGGGAGCACAGAGGTGCTCTGCAGGTCACATTGTGATTCCCATCAGACCTGCACAAACAGTGCTCACCATGGGGTATATGACAATCCAACATGTTCTCCAGAAGCATTGAGGGCACCACAGGGTTTGGGTTTTTCCACTGGCAAACTCCCACCTCACACAGCACCAAAGATGAGCACACATCACCCTTGAAGAGGTAGCACCATTTAGAGGCTATTGACCAACTACCTCTCAAGACAGTAAGGACTCCACTGTCCACTGACACTGAAATACACCCAACATTGGGTGGGCAGGTCCCTGCTCATGCTCAGGAACCACCTTCACATGCAATGCCACACGCCCTGGAGAGGACACCCTCTCCCACAAGCTGTGAAGGGGCTTCCAGACTGATGGCATCTCAGTGAGGGTCTTACTCACTGCACAGACTTTGCCCATCTTCCTACACAGCTTCTGGAAGAAGCTGACCTGCAAGGTTCCAGACAGAAAACCACAACAGAGAGGAACCACAGATGCTTTTGGTGCCTTTGGTCTCACACATGGCAAACCAAGGCATGGTGTGAGTCTTGGCTTTGCTGGAATGTGGCTCCAGACATCATTCCACACAGACAATCCCTCCGAGCTCCCAGAGAGCGAGTCAAGGATTAAAAACAAGTGGGCTGCTGAAGGCACTTTGAGTATTCCCCAGACACCTTAAGAGAGCCTCCTCCTGTGCATTGCCTGATTTGTACATGACAGGAGCAGAAAATGTCTCCTTTCATCACGCTGCTGAGCGGAGCCTCCCCAACAGTGCTACTCTGTGTGTGCATCTGTAGAGATAAATACATATATGCATACTGTGTGTAAATCCATCCACAGTGTGTATAAATCCACTCATAGAGTGTGCAAATCCATCCACACTGTGTGTATCCAGCTACAGGGTTTGTAAATCCACCCATTGCATGTGTAAATCCACCCACAGTGTGTGTAAATTCATCCACATAGTATGTAAATCCACCCATGGTGTGTGTAAATTCATCCACAGCATGTATAAATCCACCCATGGTGTGTGTAAATCCACCCACATCGTGTGTAAATCCACCTATAGTGTGCACAAATCCACCCACATCATGTGTAAATCCACCTATAGTGTGTGCAAATCCACTCACACCGTGTGTAAATCCTCCTGTACTGTGTGTAAATCCTCCTATACTGTGTGTAAATCCCCCTATGCTGTGTGTAAATCCATTTGTCTTCACCATGGTGCATGGAAAGCGGTAAGCAAAGCAGTTCCTTCAGGGCGTCAGCTGCTGGGAGGAGGACAGCAGCAGTGTCCCAGCAGGTGAGGCTGCAGAAGGTATGGAAAGTCAACAGAAAGCAGTGGTTTTAGCTGTTGAAGAAGGAGCAGCACTGACTCACTTCCAGAGGGTCTCCATAACAACTCCTGGCCCTGCTGCCCATTAAAATGTATCCCTGTTTTTTTCCAGTGGACACTGAGTGGATGTTTCCCTCAGCTGCCTTTTGTACTGAAAATTGCATGCTTGGAGTGTGATTTGAAAAGAGAAAGGAGATGAAACCCCAGAAACTCTCAGCTTTGATTGTTTGTCTCCAAATTTATTGTGCATTTCAGGCAGCTTTCTCCCAAGCCCACAAACCATCTGCATGGAAATGTGGGAGCAGGGGATGAGGGATGCTGCCCCAACGGCGCGCAGCTCGGTGGAGATGGAGCTGAGGAGAACCACCTGTTGCAGTTGCAAACACATTCCCGATGCTATAAATAAAAACACTGAATGGAGTCAACAACAAATGGGCCAGAGAACTCTTCTGGCATTGTTGTCACCACCCTTGTGATCTCCAGGCACCTGCTGCAGTCCAGAGACTCTGTTACTGGGCTTCTCCTTGCTACCATGGAGGCTTTGCTGGAGCCTCATCAGTGCCAGACCTTAAGATCAGAGGGTGCTTATTACCATGTTCCAGTACATAAAGCATGGCTACTAGGATGTTGGAGAGTCCCTTTTGATGAGGAGTCCCATGGAAAAGACAAGGGGTGGCAGATAGAAGTTACTGCTGGGGCCATTCCAATTGGAAGAAAAGTTGTCAGCATGAGAACAGCCAGACACTGGACTTAGCTCCCAAGGAAGTGGTGGCTTCCTCTACACTGGACAGTTTTAAGACTCAGCTTGACAGGATGCAGGGCCACCTCATTTCAATTCCAGTTACCTAGAAATTCTACTGTTACCTAGAAAGACTGGACCAGATGATCCTTGGGGTTGCTGACATTCTGTGATGTTCAGAAAGTCCACCTTACTCCATGTTTCCGACAACAGGTTGGACATCACTCCCTGTTCCCACCCCCCCAAGTTCAGGCTGTGGTGGGTGAAGGAGAGGCTCTGTGAACAGATCTGGTGGGTAGTGTCCCCGCCAATGCCAGAGGGGTTGAAACCAGATGGTCTTTGAGGTCACTTCCATGCCAAACCATCCTATGAATCTACAAATCTAAACCTGTAGGCACAAATGTTCCTGGTTTCTGGTGCTCCCAGCAGCAGGAAGCAACCTCTGGTGCAGAAGACATCATCTGAGCGCAGGACTTCAGAGGAGAGCCCCACTGGGCAAGCAGCGGTCTGCTAACCTACTTCCCAGCACCACAAACCGGGAAACTCGGAGAAGATAAAAAGATAATGAACAAATAACCTTCGCCGAGCACGCGCTGCACAAACCCCACGGCTCCCCTTTGTGCTGACTGCCCGTTATTAATGATGCTGTCAGGCCTCCTAATGAACTTTGTGCTTCGTGTGGAAACAGGGGGTTTGTCCAAGAGCCTCCTCAAGAGCTCATTTCCATTTATTCCCACTCTTAGGCAGAAAGTTCTGACATTGCGAGCCTGGGAAACTGCCTTTGGACATTGATTCCCTCACATCCCCGCATTTGTGTCCCGCTCCTGAGGTCCGAGATACAGCATCACTCTCCTTTTGGGGGGATGCTCGATGCATCCAGAGAACCCTTAATTTTTTCAAAGCCTTTTACACCACCGTGAAGAATTCAAACCATTTCCTCAGACAAGCAGCTCAGTCACAGTGAAGCCGCAAGCGGGCAGGGAGCATTGGGGTATTCAAAGCTGCCTTTATTCCAGCAGCGGCTGCTGCAAGGCTGAAGGCTGCTGGGCTGCCCACTGCTCCACGGTGCACTGGGAGACGGGGTGGCAAACAGAGATTAAACACACTGCCAGGGCAGGCCCATGCCACGGAGATGGATGAGAAGCCTGCAGGAATGGTTGCCCCTCTCTGCCAGTCTGGCTACCCCTGAGGACATGTCACCTATGGGAGCAGGGTTCGCAGCACAACACCGAGGGATGGAGCACTGCTGCCTTCTCACAACTGATGGTCCCCAGGCTGGAAAAAAACGTCTTCATTGCTTTCAAAGGTGCCTGGTGGCATGGAAGGTTACTAAAATAGCAGATTTTTTGAGTCAGGAAACCCAACACCACCTTCGAGCAGCTGTTAAGAGACGTTGTGTCCTGACAAGGGTCTGAGACCCCCAGGCAGACACACACCATCCCGAGCACCCGGTGGAGATGGACACTAGGATGACGTTCTCCCCAAAACGAGAAATAGGGAGAATATATTAAAAAACAACCAACCAAAGCCAACAAAACTGCTTCTGGAGGTGCTGACCCCACTGCAGACCTTGTCTGCAACAGCTATGTCCCTCCTACACTATCCCCGAGCCTGCTGGGGTTAAAAAACCCGGAGCTGAGCTCTGCAGGCTCCCTCACCTGCTTGGATGGGCTCTTTGAGAGTGAGCATTAGGGTGAAAAAGAGGAAGAATTCATCCAAGCTCAGATAATGAAGTGTTGGTTCAGCGTGGGAATATCAGCTGTGCAAACATGGGACAATCGATTGAAAAAGGTTTTAATTTGAAGTGGAATATTCAGGTGTCGCCCAGCAGCACCCAGCCCCTGCTCACACACCAAGCACAGCCAGAGGTTAATTTTGGTGCCAGCTTTGCCCAGCGCCATTACCCAAGATGTAAATAAAAGCTCTCCAAATCAGCTCTGCCTCCCGTGCCCCCCCCAACCCCCCTCCTCCCCAGCCCAGGAGAAGCCCGGTGACACATCCGATGGGCCGCACTTCAGGGAGGGTGCAGAGCCCACCACAGCCCCCCACGGCGCTGGGGTTAGTGACACAAACAGCCTGCACACTGCAGCAAAACCGCGAAATCCACAAACCACAAAGTTCTCCGCTCCCCAGCTGAGTGCCAGCACCGCGGACAAGAGCGACGGCTGAGCCTTTGGGCAGTTTCTCCCTGTTTCAGGCAAAAATAGAAATGCATCCGTCAGAGCCAACAGGCAGGGAGACAGCCCCGGTGAGGAAGAGCTCCGGAGCTCGGCACCATGCGAGGGATCCGCGCCGGTGGGTGGATGACCTTCAAAACTCATTCACCACTCCATCCTCCTCGGAGAGGGGTTTTCTCACTCCTTGCCTGCTCTGATACTGCACAGATTATCCATATCTGGCTTCTAAAGCAGCACGCAAGCCACAGAGAACAAATATTTAGCTGGGGTAACCTTGTCAGTGAGGGGAACAGGAGCTCATTCTCCATACCTTAGGCCAGGCAAGCTGAGCAGCAGGATCCACCACTCACTGTGTTCAACAGACACCAAGGCACTGTGAAATATGGGATGGAGTTGTGCTTGCTCTTAGTAATAATAATAAAAAAGACACGCAGGATGACGCCACCTTCTTAAATTATCCTAAGGGCAGAGAATCCAGATTCCTCCCAGCTGCCTCGCCTACACCTTCTCCCCCCAAACTCCAGCTTTCCATTTAATTTCCCCCAGAATTAGTTGTGCTGATGCAAACCCAACCAGGTTGCCGTTAAGAGTTGTTTACTGGGTCGCACTTTACAACCCAGGTAGGGGGGAGGAGAGGGAGGGAGTGAGCAGCATTAGCATTCCCCAGCCCTTCTCTGCACAAAACACCACTAGGGCTGAGCTATTTGAGGGGATTTAAGCAGAAATGACGGTGCCTCCCCAGCCTGCAGCACTCCCTTAGCATTTAAAGCTGCCTGAGGATGAAAAGCTGCTCCCTCCGCTTCCTCCTCGGAGCAGGGGGAACAGAGAGACCCCGGGAAGGCTGGAAGGTGGGAGCTGGATGTTATTGAGTCACCTTTACCCAAAACTCTGCTCCGAATTTTTCCACTGGCTGTGGACTGGGCTGCAGCCAGCTGGTACTAGCAGAGTTCTGAGTGCTCCAGCTGGGAGAGCTCCTTTGCAGGGATAATTGTGAGAATGGAGAGGAAAAGACTCCGAAGCCGGAGATGTTCCTCTCAGCCCTCCAGCCCCAAGGTCCCGTTACCTAACCATTGGCAGCAGGGATGGTGAGCGGTGTTTTTTTCTTTTTGATAGTTTTTGGAAATACAACCCTAGCCCTGCGCAGACCGAGGCAGTAACCCGGTGGGGGGGCGACTGCCCCAGGTCCGGGTCCCGGTCCTGCTCCGGCACACGGGGAGCGGCAGAGGCTCACCCGGTTCCCACCGCACTGAACCCTCCGCCGGACAATTACGAAATCCAACCGATCATTAGGGCAGAGCTAATGAGAGAGGCAGAACCGGGGCAATCCGGGATGCGACGGAGGCCGGGGTTAGCCCTCATTGCCAGACAGTATCCCCCGTACATCCAGCCCTGCCCGGCAGCACCGCCTGTATACCCATCTCTATTCGGTACAGCGCCGGTACATTCAGCAGCGGCCGGTACATCCTCGGTACACCTAGCAGTGACCGGTACACCCCGGTACTTTACTTCACACCCGAGTCCGATCCGTTCAGTCTCCGCAGCCGGCATCGCCGAGCTCCCCGGGGCCGGGTCGCGGCTACCCCCCTGTTCACCAAGCTGCCCCTGCCCCGCTTCAACCTCAGCAGTGCTCCGGTGATTGCAGACAGCCCCAGCCCGAGTGCTCTCCGCGCTAGCCCCGCACACCTCCGCTGCCTGGGGGAAAGTCTTCCCTGTAGCGGCGGGAACCGGGGATGGGGTGTGGGGAGGTCCGCCTTTGTTCACAGCAGCGGCGGGGCAGAATAAGCAACCCCCGTTCCCACCCCACCAGCTCCGCCGCTTCTTTTGTCTGCCGGCTGCAGGCTGCAGCGCCGCGGCTGCGGGGCCGCCACCACCCCGGTACGGGGCTGCCCGTTCCCAGACGCTCCCCTAGGACGCTCCAGGCCCCCCGGGCCGCTGACCTGAATGGTGCAGGTGTACTCGCTGTCGTCTAGCAGCCGCACAGTGCAGTTGTACTCTCGGTCCAGGTTCCTGCTGCTGCCGCTCATCCACCTGCTCAGCATCTTCCCGGGGACGCGGAGCAGCACGGAGCTACCGGCGGAGCCTCCGCTCACATCCCGCTGCCGGGGCGGTGCGGGGTGGTGCGGGGCGGGGCACCGGGATCATTCCCCCCCCCAGCCCCAGCCCCGGATCCAAGCCCCAGCCCCGGCCCTGCCGCNAGGACGCGGGGATTTGGGGAAGGGGGGGGGACCCACGGACACGCACGGCCCCGCCGGCGGAGGCTTGCGGGGGCCAATCTCGGCGCCGCGGTCGTGACGGGCTCCGCCGCAAACCAATGCGGCAGGGGAGGCGCGGAGCCACCGCCCCCCCCGGGCGGGCTGGGGGGGGTCCGCGGGTGCGGGGGAGGGAGGGGAGAAGCGGGGGGCTGGGTGCTTGGTGCTGAGCCGGGCGATGGGAGGGGGGCGGAGGGGGCAAGGCGGATCCCGGAGACATCGGAATGCGTTGAGGGGGCGCTGAGCCTCTGCCCCTAAACACACCCGGGGTCAGCGCTGGCTGGGGGTGCTGGGGGTGCAAAGCTGGACACGAGGCAGCCGTGTCCTGGGCTGATTCTCAACAGCCCAGCCGCAGCCCAGCCGCAGCCGTGTCCTGGGCTGATTCTCAACAGTACGGACAAGAGGGGCGGGGGGAGGGAATTCTGCCCCTCTGCTGCACTCTGCTGAGACCCCGTCTGCAGTGCTGGGGCCAGTTACGGAGTCCTCAGCACAGCAGAGACATGGACCTGTTGGAGTGGGGCCAAAGGAGGCTACAGCAATGATGGGAGGGCTGGGAGCCCTCTGGTGTGAAGCCAGGCTGAGAGAGTTGGGGTTGTTCAGCCTGGAGAAGAGAAGGCTCCAGGGAGACCTTTTGGTGACCTTTCAGGACTTCGAGGGGACAAGACGGGGACAAATTTTGAGCGGGGCCTGTTGTGAAAGGGCAAGAGGTGATGGTTTGAACTAAAAGAGTGAGATTCAGACTGGAGAGAAGGGAAAAATGTTTGACCCTGAGAGTGGTGAGGGCCTGGCCCAGGGTGCCCAGAGAGGTGGGAGATGCCCCATGCCTGTACCCATTCCAGGTCAGGCTGATTTGGGCTCTGAGCAACCTGCTCTAGTTGCAGATGTCCCTACTGATTGCAGGGGATTAGTCCAGATGAGCTTGAAATGTCCTTTCTCACCCAAACCAGTCCATGATTCTATGACCACCTGCATGCAGACACTGCCCCGCTCCCACAGTCTTATGCTCACAAAGGGAATCAGGAAGTCCTGGGGGGGCAGGGGAGGGTAGAAGGACAGGGCAGGGGGTACAAATCCCTGCTGCAATGAGCCTGGCAGGGAATGTGGAGCAGGCTCTGGAGGGTGCCTAAAGGGTATCCTCACCCCAGAGCAGGTGAGTAGAGCTGAGGCATGGAAGGAAATGAACAACCAGGCCTCTCAGGTGGTCACCTGGATGCTGCTCTGGAGAAGTGAAATAACCTAGTGGCATTGTCAGCAGTGACCAGGGGCGGCAGCCTAGCCAGCAGCACTGCAGATCTCCAGCCCTGGACATTGCCTGTCTGGTTGTCACACTCCCTCCACAGCCACCCCTGCACAGAGGGGTCCCAGCAGCACTCCCACCATGCTCCCAGCTCCACACACACTAGACAATGCCTGGACCAAACAGGACACAGTGAGGGGCTGTGTTAAGATGCCTCCAGTTTGTCCCGCTGCAGCACAGGCACCTTCCCAGCTCAGCCCATCTTCTGCTGGAGACTCTTGTCCATCCCCTGCAGCTGCATTCAGAGGCTGCAGTGCAGCTCTTGTCCTCCCTCCATGAGTCCCAGCCCTAGTCTCCCACTGCACAGCTATCTGGTCTTTCTATCATTTCTGCTTCAGCTTTGCCTTCCCAGCCAACCCTACATTCCTCACCTTTCCCTGGGCAGTGCAGGTTCCCCACCAACCCTTCCAGACATTCACTCTGCTGCAGGGTATCCTTTCCTTTCCTGCCCCACACTGCCCAACAAACTTCTTCCCAGCTCCACTCCAAAGGACAACTGCTCCAGATTCACATATCCCTGACACAGCATCCTCACTGTGGGAAGAACAAATGAGGCTGGGATCCATGTAGGACTGGAATCCTGGTGTTTTACTTTGAGACTATACAGTTCAGAGGTTGTCCCCATGATGGGTAACCAGAGATGGATCTTTCCCAGCCCCTGCTTCCCACACTTGGTCTGCCCACCAGGCTGGGTGAAGCCTTGTGATGGTTCTGCTTATGGAGGGACCACATGGAGGATTAGGATCAGTTATCTTGGATCCAACAAACATCTAATTAATCCATCTAGATCTAAACCTCCAATTAATGTAAATGGCAGAGTGGGAAGATGTCAGAGGCAGTGGGCAGCATCTTCAAGACCACTTCATCCTCACCCTGCTGGAAAAAGTGGCGTCGGAGGCAGAGAGGTGGCCTCTGCAGGCTGTCTGTTGGAAGCCCGACTCCCGCAGCTCCCAGGAGGGGGACAGGCCGTGCCCAGAGCGTTGCCGGGAGCCGCGGTGCAGCACCCAGAACAACAAGGGCGCTTTTCAGGCGGCGCGGGGCTGGCTCCTCAACCATCTGGGCACTCTCACAAAGATGCTTGTATGCACTAAAGGAGCTGCTACTTTGTCATGGAGCCCACTCTGCATAAATTGCTCTCATCTGCCTCAGAGCTCCCTTCTGAACCAGCTGAGCTGTTAATGAAGAATGGGATCCTCAGCCTTGGCAGGTGCTGCTTTCACCGGGAACAGAAGCTTGGGAGCCAGCTGAGCAGCTTAATGAGGAGAGCATTCACGGCACGGCGGCCACAGCTCTGCCAGGGAGCCTCTCCCCCCTGTCCCACTCGGCTGATGACTTTGTTCCTCCACCGAGTTCTGCTGAGTTTTTTGACACAGAAGCTGCCTTTCTTGACAAAAACACTCATGGAGGCAACGCAGGAGCCCCTTGATCAAGTCTGTCCCCCAGCATTAGAAGGGGGAATGCTGCCCTGAGCAACCTGCTCTAGCTGCAGATATCCCTGCTAACTGCAGAGGGGGTCAGACTGGGTGAGCTTTAGAGGTCTCTTCCAACACAAACCATTCTATGATTTCGGGCAGCTCTGTGCTTCTCCATCAAACTACCTGAAAAAGACCTATCAAAGCCTGGGAGATGCCTTTATCAAACCCCTCTCTGCTCTGCTTTGACGGACAGCGCTGTGGTTTTGATGAGTAATGTCCTTTTTTTCTTTCCCTTTTAATAATTAACACAGTAAATCCCACATGGAAACCTCCATGTTTAGAGTCTCCATTACTTGCAGTTTTGTGCTCAAACTGCAGCTGTCCAAAAGTCTCTTTGAATTCTGAAATGCATTTGCTTTCAGCAGGTGATCTTCAATAAGGGATTGTGTCTAAAAACCCCAGAAGGAGAGGACAGAGTCGTTCCTGGTGCTCAGAGGAGCAGAAAGTTCCCCGTGAGGGGAGCATGAAGCCCATCCCAAGGCTGGCACATGCAGTACAAACTCTTCTGAAGCACCAAGTGGCCAGCACCCAGCAGGAGAAGGGGATGCAGAGCTGTGGGTGAGGAGCCCTGACGATGGGCAAACTGAGAGGCAGAAACTGAGCTCTGGTGGCTTCATGATATGGACCAAAGCTGCAGCACAAGCTCCATCAAAGGGCATTGAGATGCTGGAGCAGGTCCAGAAAATGGTGGTGAAGTTTGTGAGGGGTCTAGAGAACAGGGCTGGTGAAGAGCAGCTGAAGGACCTGGGGTTGTTCAGTCTGGAGGCAAGGAGGCTGAGGGGTGACCTTCTGGCTGTCTACAACTGCCTGAAAGGAGGTTGGAGCCAGGTGGGAATTAGTCACTTCTCCCAAGGAATCAAGTGGTAGGACAAGAGGAAATGGTTTCAGATTGCCCAAGGGGAGGTTCATGTCAGACTCCAGGAACAATCTCTTCATGGAAATGGTTGTCAAGGCCTGGCCCAGGCCAGGTTGGTGGTGGAGGGCTTTAAAAGATGTTCAGTGAGGAGCTGAGGGACATGTTTAGTGGTGATCTGGCACTGCTGGGGTAAGGATTGAACTTGATGATCTGAAGGGTCTCTTCCAACCAAATGATTCTGTGATTCCACCATTCTTGGGAAATGGTTACCTCCGAGAGGCACAGCCTGTATCTTCTGCCAGGTTCCCCATGGGACCAATGCCACCAGCCTAAGGACTCTCCATAGGCCACAACAGCCATTAAACCACATCCTCAAGTGCCATGTCCACACATTCCTGTAATGGTGACTCCATCACCTCCCTGGGCAACTTGTTTCAGTGCCTTAACTTTCCTCACAGCCAAAGCCCTTATGTTGGAGAGCTAACTGCCTGCTCTCAGCATTGCACCCACAGCACCACCTGGCAGAGAAAGATGCTTGTAGGGAAGAGACACAGCACAAGGTGCTTTTAGCCTGGAGAAGAGGAGGCTCAGGGGTGACCTCATTGCTGTCTACAACTGCCTGAAGGGAGGTTGTAGCCAGGTGGGGTTGGTCTCTTCTCCCAGGCAACCAGCAATAGAACAAGGGGACACAGTCTCAAGTTGTGCCAGGGGAAGTATAGGCTGGATGTTAGGAGGAAGTTCTTCACAGAGAGAGTGATTGGCATTGGAATGGGCTGCCCAGGGAGGTGGTGGAGTCGCCGTCCCTGGAGGTGTTCAAGAACAGACTGGATGAGGCACTTAGTGCCATGGTCTGGTTGATTGGATAGGGCTGGGTGCCAGGTTGGACTGGATGATCTTGGAGGTCTCTTCCAACCTGGCTGATTCTATGATTCTAAGGTGTGACTGCTGATGGTATCACCTCCCAACAAACAATTGCTTCATGTTGGGCCTCTGCCTGTACAGTGCACCAGGAGCTGCTCTGCTCCTTATGCTCATGGTGGAGGCAGGGAGAGATGGGGCAGCCTCCAGATTGGAGGCAGGAAGAGATAGGGCAGGCAGGATCTTCTTCTCCAAGTCACTGCTTTGGCCAGCATTTACATCACCAGCCCTCAAAAGAGCAAATACCAGCGGCAGTCTCCTTGAGCACTCACCAGGGTAACACCGAGACACGCTCCTGGCAGCAAATTGTGCTCTGCTTTGTGCTTGGGGAACACAAACAGGGAGAAGTTCTGAATCCAGACAGGACCAGCTAAATCATCCCTCTCATGCTGTTTACAGACCCTTCCTGTGAAGGGGAGCTCTGTCCCTATGTCTGTGGCACTCTGCTCTGAACTGGGGTCGCCTGTCCCCACCAACACACCCAGAGAAATTTGCCTTGCTCCATCACTTCACCTGCAATTTCTCTTAGGGTTCTTGTCATACTTAGGGGCATCTTGCTGAGAGTCCTGCTTCTTGCTCTCCATGACCAAGAAGTAATCACAGGCTCTGTCAGAAAAACTTCATCTATCCTACAGTCACCAAATTGTTTCAGTTGGAGACCCCTCCTGGTTGCAGAAGAAGGCTTGAAAACGTGAGGTATATGGACCAGAGGGTGCTCAGTGGGGTGCAGAAAGAAGACAGCATGAAAAGCAGCCCAGGGGTTCTTTCCTCTCCATCTCAGGCTCTGTCCACCCTGGCTCCTGATGTTCATAGATTCATAGTCACAGAATGGTTTGGGTTGGAAAGAACCTTAACCATCAACTAGTTCCAACCCCCTTGCCACAGGTACGAACACCTCCCACTAGACCAGTTTGCTCAAGGCCTCATGCTCGACCATGAGGTGTCAGATTTGCTCATGCTGTCCTGGATGTGCATGCAGAAACTTCAGTGCAAGCAGACACTTACTTTTCAAGGGTGCTTGAGGAACTTGGGCATATAACCCAGAGACATTTGGGCACCACAAGTTTGTTCAGCTCTGCTGAAGTCTTGTCCCTTAGGTGGAAGCCCTCACCTGTGCAGGACTCTCATCTTCTTACCATCCCAGGAGCAGAACCTAGCTCCCAGGGCACAAACAGGTCCTGAGGAGGTGCAGAATTGCTCTCACAACACTAGATCCAGTATCCAAAGCAGCTGCAATGTGTGGGAGGACATCAGGCATGGGAGGACCCAGGCACTACTGGAATTCAGTTGGCATTTCACTGCAGGGGAAGATGGCAATGATTTGGGGCAGCTGCCAAGGGCAGGCATGTGGGAACCATCCAGTTCTGGCTTTAGGAGCTGTAAGGCTGGGTCTGGAGCCAAGATGAACAGGAGAAGCCAAGTGTGTGGTTCTGGGTCCCACTGCGCATGGTGCGGTGGGTGGGATGGCATGAAGTGGGGATGGCACAGGGAGACGGAGACAGGTGTTGGAAATTACTCTTCCCACCATAACCAGAGAGCAGAGACATTTGGTGAGCCCTTGCAGGAAAACATGCTCCCAATCACCAGAATTCCACATTTCCCCAAATGGTGAGACCTGGACAAGCTGCAGGGCTGGGTGAGAGAAACCTCACAAAGTCCAACCGAGCAAGTGTAGGTCCTGTACCTGGGGAGGAATAGCCCTCTGCACCACTACAGGTGAGGGGTCACCTGGAAAAGCAGCTCTGTGGAGAAGGACCTGGGTGTAGTGGGGATCAAAAATGTCACCATGAGCCAGCAATGTGTCCTCATGGCCAAGAAGCCAAATGGTCTCCCGGGTTACATTAAGAAGAGTGCAACCAGCAGGTCAAGCAAGGTTCTCCTGCCCCTCTACTCTGCCCTACTGGGGTCACATATGGACTTCTGGGCGCAGTTCTGGGTTTTCAGTTCAAGAGATACAGGGAACTGCTGGAGAGAGTCCAGTGGAGATTGAGAAGGTGCTGAGGGGCCTGGAGCATCTCTGTGAGGAGGAAAGGCTGAAAGACCTTAGGCTGCTGAGCCTGGAGAAGAGCAGCCTGAGAGGGGATTTGTGCAATGAGCAGCAAGAGCTGAAAGAGGGCAAGAGGATGAGGTCAGACCCTTCTCAGTGGTGCCCAGTGACAAGACAGGGATATCTGGCAAAAACTGAAACCCAGGAGGTTCCACCTAAACAGGAGGAGAAACTTCTTTGGCATGAGGGTGCTGGAGCCCTGGAGCAGGCTGCCCAGAGAGGCTGTGAAGTTTTCTCTGGAGAGCTTCCAACCTCATCCCACCCCTGGCCATTGTGATGCTGGGCAAGCTGCTGGGGGTACCCCTGCTTGAGCAGGGGGATTGGAGTGGATGGTCTGCAGAAGTCCCTTATAACCTCACCATGCTGGCGTTCTGTGAAACACTGCTGGAGACTCTTTTCATCCACACAACATTTTCACAGCCTTGTTGGGAGGAGGAAGTCTACTCTGCCAATCCCAGCTTGTTGCTGGAGGCAATGGTTCCACAGATAGATGTGGAATGACAACCACCTGCCCTGGCACTCCCAACCCAGGGGCTTCATACTTCTGCTCTTGGTCAGGCTGAGACATGCTGTGATGCCATGCTGGTGCCAGTGGATGGAGTGAACTGCTCAGTCAGTGATTTTCCAAAGCAGGAGGAAGGGGTGAAGCTGGAGCACACATTGGGCAGAGATGTTAGAGCAGCATCTGCCAAGGGGCTGAGAGGAGGGCACTCCTAAGCCTCAGAGATGGTCCTGAGGCATGTCCCTGTCCATGCCACAGTCATGCTTTCCCCAACTCACTTTTATTTTTCCCTGAAATAGGTTTAAAATGACTATCTTCAGATTATTTCTGGTAGAACCCCGTCGTCTGCTGAAAATGCACTCCTGGGGTGCTTCTGCATCTGCAGACTCAACAGCCTGGGTTGAGTGTTTACTGTTTATTATCTCCATTTTGTGTGCAGATTCGGGGGGAATTGGAGCTGCAAGAGAATTGCAGAGAGAATGTGTGTGTTGGCAGAGACGTCCCTGGGCTGTTAGCAGGGAGGGGACAATCCCCACCAGTTCAGTGCCTGGGGCATTTTCTGCACATCTCAGAAGGAAAGAGATGGAGAGACTTGTGGCAGCAATTCAGAGCCCACCTGGAAAGGCTGTGAATGCCCCGAGGTGCTGCTGTCCCTGGAGATGATCTTCAAACATGCTGCTGTCTTGATGACACAAACATATTTGGCCATTGACTGAAACTCCCATAGCTCAGTGCTGGGGCCAGTTCTCCTTAGATATCTTCATCAGTGATCTGGGTGAGGTGACTAAGGAACCCACTTGATAGATGACACCAAGCTGGGAGGCAGTGTTGATCTGACGGAGCTTAGGGAGGCTCTGCAGAGGGGTCTGGCCAGGTTGGATCAATGGGCCAAGGTCAGTAGGATGAGGTTCAACAAGGCCAGGGGTTGGATCATACTCTTGGGTCACAACAACCCCATGGAAAGCACCAGGCTTGGGGCAAAGTGGCTGGAAACTGCCTGGTGGAAAAGGACCTGGAGATGCTGGTTGATAGTGGCTGAAGATGAGCCACCAGCACCCTGGCTAGCATGGCCAGGAGGATCAGGACAGGGATCATCTCCCTGTAGTCAGCACTGGTGGGACTGCAGCTGGAATCCTGGGCTGAGTTTTGAGCTCCTCACTCCAAGAAGGACATTAAGGTGCCTGAGTTCTTTAATTTCATTTTTATTGACAAGACCCCAGAAGATGAACACAACAATGATGTCCACTGGTTCTGTAGTAAGTGACCTTTTCTCCACAGCTTGGATCCTCTGCTGGTGAATCCTAAAGAAAAATGATTCATTTCCAAGTGTTTTCCTTGAGGAGAGGACGGGGAGAGGATGAAAGCTGGGGATGTCCCATGGTGCTGGTCTCTGGGCACCATGGCAGAGGCACTGGGTAACAAATTCAACATCCTCCTGCACTTGAGGAAACCCTGGGGCTTTGGCTTGGCTTTGTCTGGGGTTTGGTTGCTTTTCTTTGTGTAAAGTTACCCTTTTATTTAGAGTCAACACGAAACTCTCCTGTCCCTGCGGACCTGGGAGTGCTGCTGGAGTCGGAGACTGTGAGAGCTGCAGGAAAGCAATGAAAGAAGAGATGTTGTGCAGAGGAACTCCGAGTCACTCCCCTAAGAAAAAACATCCTTGTGGAAGCACTTTTAGGAAAGGGATTGGAATCTGTGTGAGCTGGCTTCCAAGTTGCAAGGAACTCATTTATCTGGGCTGCTGTCACAGCCTTGTCCTCAGTTTGCAGGGTCACAGCACAGAGGCTTCGCCTTCCCTGAGAGACAGAGAGAGGTTGGGCTCTTTAGGCAGGAGGAGAGCAGCCTGAGAGGAGATCGCATCAGTGCTGGTCGATACTTCAAGGCTGGGTGTCAGGCAGGTGGGGCCAGGCTTATGACAGTGGTGCCCAGTGACTGGAGAAGGGGTAAAGGGCACAATCTGGAACATCAGAAGTTCCATGGAAACACGAATCACTCATCATGGAACCACAGAATTCTTTTGGCTGGAAAAGACCTCCAAGATCATTGAATCCAACCACCATGGCCATCATTTAAGAGCTCTGCAGCAGGCTGCCCAGAGAGGTGGTGGAGTCTCCATCACTGGAGACATTCCAAACTCACCTAGATACGTTCCTGTGTGACCTTCTCTAAGTGACTCAGCCTTGGCAGGAGGGTTGGACTCGATCTCCAGAGGAGCCTTTCAACCTCTAACGTTCTGAGATTCTGTGATTCCACTCTGCTCTGCTTCCTAACTGCCTTCTCCTAACCCAGCCCAGCATTCCAGTGCTGTGACTGTGGGTTCTCCAGCCCCTGAGACACAGCCCAAAGACTGCAGCTCCTTTATGGATCTATGAGCAGGAATTGGAGCTGAGCAGCACTTCGAGGGCAGCTCACAGTGGTTGTGGAGTCTCCTTCTCTTGAGAGCCTCCAAACCTAACCTGGCTATTCTGATCCTGGGCAAGCTGCTGTGGGTGCCTCTGCTTTAGCAGCATGGTTGTACTGGATGATGTCCAGAGGTCCCCTCCAGACCCCACCATGGTAGGATCCTGGAATTCTGTGAAGAGCACCTGAGGCACACCATGCTCCAACACACTCATCTAGAGAGTTTTAAAATGGCCAAGAAGAAAATGCAACATGGGAGTGTAGGATTCTCTGCCCATGCCCGGTCGGGATGTGGTGATGCTGGCAGAGATGCTCCTGGAAAGCCCTGGGAGAGAACAGGGCAGTGAATGTGCTCATTTACATCTTTGCTGAGGCTGCCTCTGCAAGCCAAGAGCTGCTGGGCCTAGCCCTGATCAGAATGGGATACCTGGGTAAGGAGCAGGACATCAGGGCAAGGAGAAAGGATCCCACACCCAGTGAGCTGGGAACCAGGAATGGTCAGCACAGGCTTCCAGACAGCACAGACCCTCCAGCCCCAGCCTCTTTAAATGGCAGGGAGTGCCAATGGCAAAGGGAGAGTTCCCATGGGAACACAAAGTGCTGACATTTCCAAACTAAAAAAAGGAAAGAGGCAGCAAAGTGTCTGCTCAGCAGGACGAGAGGACCTGTGGCTACGATGTCTTCTTCTCTCTGCTCTGCTCGAAGGCCTCTTGTGTCAGGACAAGGGGTGACAGCTTTGAACTGAAAGAGGGAGATTCAGACTGGAGAGAAGGAAGAAATGCCTGCCCCTGAAGGTGGTGAGAGGCATGAACAGCACTGTGTAGGTCTGTGATTCTGTGAGTTGCAGTTTCATGGTGGGGAATGGTTGCTTTAGAGATCTCAGGGATTAGCTGCTCAGCCCAATCCAAAGGTCCTCACCTTCCTGGAATTGTGCCAGGGGAGGTTTAGGTTGGATATTAGGAAAAAAAGTTTTCCTAGAAGGGTGGCCAGGCACTGGAACAGGCTGACCAGGGAGGTGGTGCAGTCACCATCCCTGGAGGGGTTCAAGAAACCTGTGGACAGGGCATTCTGGGACACAGTTCAGTGGCGTTAGGTAGATGGTTGAATTTGATGATCTTAGAAGTCTTTTCCAACCCAAAGAATTCTGTGATTCTATAATCAACAGCCACACTGAGCTACATGAGACCACCAGTGCTTGGCCATTTCTGGCTCTGGGAGGAGAAGCTGCTCCCAGCTCCCTTTCCTGCAGCAGCTGTTAGGGTTGTGCTTGCTGGATGCTCTGTCTGGATGTAGGGTAGGTTGACATTGGTCGTTAGGAAAAAGTTCTTTACCACGGGGGTGGTGGAACACTGGAACAGGTTGCCCAGGGAGGTGGTGATGCCCCTTCCCTGCAGACAGTCAAGCCTCATCCCAATATTGCCTTTCTGGGAGGCAGAATCACTCTGCTGAGCAGGCAGATGTGGAGGGAGAGGTTTCCCAAGCAACAGTAACCAGGTAAGAGCAGGACCCATCCTCCTCATTCTCTTCACTCATCCTCCTCATCCATCCTCATCTTCCACACTCATCCTCCTCACTCACCCTCCTCAGTGGTGGGCTCTGGGCACAAGGTGGGCAGACAGGACCTCCTCCAGACATCGTCACCAGAGAGGGAGATCCAGTGGGGGCTGGAATTGCTGTTCCCTCTCAGTAGCCTGTGGGTGGCAGTTGGCAGCTTGCTGCTGTCACGCAGGTCCAGCACACCTCTGGTCACAGCAGAGACAGTCACTGTGCCTCACTCAGCTCCAGGGAGGGCAGGGCACTCTTTCTTGGAGGCTGCCGGCTGCTGCAGAGCCTGTTTGCTAAACCAGCTCATGCCTTGCCCCCTCCCAGAGCCTGCTCTCCTGCTCTCCTGTTCGGTCTCACTTCGTGACTGTGAGATGACAGCAGCAGGTTTACTGATGCCGAGCAAAGCTGCTCCTAAAAATACTCACCAGAGCCGGGCGTGGGCATCCCCCGACCCTGCGCCCACGCCGCTACCAGGCAGGAGAGCCCTGGGTGGGGGCAAAGACATCCCTGCTCCCAACCAACCCTGCAGGCAGCCCAGGGGCTCTGCAGAACCCTGCAGCACAGGATCCTTACAGCCACCATAAAAAGCACCTTGGGTGTGCATCCTCTTCCCCAGGAGGGAACAAAGTCGTTCCCAGCTGAGGAGCATCCAGCGCGCTCTGCAGTGCTTGCCCAGTGCAGCAGCAGGAGAAGCAGGGTGAGTCATGGGCTGGGCAGCATCCCTTGCCTCCCAGACTGACTCATCATGGAGCACCACCACTCCTGGCCAGCTAGCTGACCTGTCTCTCCCTGAGGAAGGGAGTAAACAGGGCAGGAAATGCTGCACTTTCACTATCCAGGGCTTTCAACATCATAATCATGGAATCCCAGGCAGGTGTGGGTGGAAAGAGACCTTCAAAGCTCATCCAGTCCAACCTGCTGCAGTCAGCAGGGATATCTGCATTCAGAGCAGCTTGCTCAGAGCCCCTAACAACCTGACCTGGAACAGGTACATCTCCCACCTCTCTGGGCAACCGGGGCCAGGCTCTCACCACCCTCAGGGTCAAACATTTCTCCCTTCTCTCCAGTCTGAATCTCCCTCTTTTAGTTCAAACCATCACCCCTTGTCCTTTCACAACACGCCCTGCTCCAAAGTCTGTCCCCAGCTTTCCAACTGCACCTTTAAGCACTGAGAGGCCACCAGAAGACCTCCCTGGAGCCTTCTCTTCTGCAGGCTGAACAATCCCAACCCTCTCAGCTTGGCCTCACAGCAGAGGAATTCCAGCCCTCCCAGAATTGCTGTGGCCTCCTCTGGCCCTGTTCCAGCAGGTCCAGAGTAGCCAAAAGAAGTGGTTGTCATGGACTCAATGAAGGAGACAAGATGAGTTCCTTTGTCTTGGATTCATAGAATGGTTTGGGTTGGAAGGGATCTTAGAGATCATCTAATTCCAACCTCCCTGCCTTGGGCAGTGTCACTTTCCACTAGACTCAGTTACTCAAGACCGACACTGATCCTGGTCCATGCTGCTGAGGCGCAGGAGCTGCTGCCTGCACCTGGCAGTGAGGGATGGGTGTCCAGCAGACAGCACTCCTGGCCCACTCTTGTTGAACTACAAAATGGCCTTACTGGTTTGATTGGCTTAGTCCATCATCTTCTTCCACACAAGGAGCTGTCTTCTGACACTGCTTTCATGGCTCACGGGCGGACTTTCCAATCTGGAGTTAGAGAAGCAAATCCTTCCATCCTTGAGGACGGGGATGTGTTGAAAGCAGACAAGCTGTTCCACCAGGGACAGCTTCCCAACAACAGGACCATGAAGACGTGCTGACAGACTGTCACTGATGGTGCTTGCTCCACAAGCACTCATGAGAGGACTGAAGATGTGGGGATCTGTAGCAGGGGACAGTGGCGTTGTCACAGCTTCTTGTTTTGAGCCACATTTGGAGCCAGGCTGAGCTGGGATGACCCCACTGGAGCCTTGCAGGAGCCTGCCAGGACAGCTCAGGGTTGCTTCATCCTACTGTGGGTGTGAATCACAGAATAATAGAATGGTGGGGGGCTGGAATGTTCTTCTGGAGGTCAAGTCATACGCCCTGCCAAAGCAGGATTACCTAGGGCAGGTCACACTGGAATGCCTCCAGACAGGTCTTGGAAGAGGGCCAAGCACCAGACTTGGTAGACTTAGATAATAGTTGGACTTGATGATCTTAAAGATCTTATCCAAGCAAAATGATTCTATGATTTGTCCCATTCCACATCATTTCTGCAGACAGACCCCTCCATGTCACCTCTCCAGGCACCAGTGGGGGGAAGGAGGCAGTTCCTTGGTGTTCTGGAGGCTCCACCAGGAGCTGCATGGAGACGAAAATGGCAGCGGCAGCCCTGGGAACAACAATCTGGTCTCACATATGGTCTCACACCCCAAACATGCTGCTGCAGTAACGTGAGCACAGGGAAAATGAGAGAAGGCCTCTCAGCTGAGAGGTCAGCTTGCTGCAGCAGATCCAACTAAACAGGGCTGGGAACATGAGGATCCTTGGCTAAGGACCAGAGGACTTTTCTTGCATGGGAATTAGGCAGAGGATAAAGTGAGGAGAAGCAGTCAGCAGCAGGCTGAAGGAATGGCTGGGGGACCTGGGCTTGTTTTGTCCAGAGAAGAGGAGGCTGAAGGTAGACCTTCAGGTCTGGCTTTCTACAACACCCTGAAAGTAGGTTGGAGTGAGGTGGGGGTTGGTCTCCCCTCCTCAAGCTGATGGTGTGTGCATCTCAAGTTCCCTCCAGGTGTGGCTGACACTCTGAAGTCAATGATTATGAGCATGGCTGGGGTTGGTCTGCCCTGCTTTTCACTCATTCTGCTGCACATCTCCTGATGGGGCTCTCCACAGACCCCAGGTGACTGATAAAAGGGGCAGGTGTAGGTTCCAGTGCTTCTGGAAGCTTAGAAATTAGCTCTGCTATGACATGCTTCGTGATGACTCCTGTGATAGATCCATTTGTCCACATAGACCACAAAAGCTTTTACAGCATCAATCTGGTCTTCTGGGGAAGGAAGTCTATCTCTACATGTTTTAATTGCAGAATCCAAATTGTCCAGGGAAGTCGTGGATGCCCTCTCCCTGGAGATGTTCAAGGCCAGGCTGGATGAGGCCTTGAGCAACCTGATCTAGTGGGAGGTGTCCCTGCTCATGGCAAGGGAGTTGGAGTAGATGATCTTTAAGGTCCTGTCCACCACAAAGGATTGTATGACTCTATGAATGACACACAGGAGCTGGCCACGAGAGAGTGGAGAGGTTGAAAACACAGCTCAGCACAGATGCTCAGAGACCCAGCAGTGGTGTAAGGTCATCCTGGCCAGTGGGATGGTCACTTAGGGATCACAAACAGGGTTTGACCTTCCACTTGTCCACTAGGAAAAAGAGAATGCAGACAGTGCACATCTACCACATCAGACACAGAAGTGGCATCAGAAGTTTTGACTTCATTTCCCTTGACCTTCAGTAGGAATATTTTACAACAAGGCAGGAAAAAAAAAATCCCTCAATTTCAAACTCCCCCACCCCAAATGGGCCACCAAGCTCCAAGGGGCTTAATAAAATCAATCTCATCCTTAACTCCCAACATTCTCCTCCTCAGACTTCAAATCTGAGGAGCTGTGCTATTTTAATGCACTTCTGAAGCACAGCCCCAGCATCCTAACCACTGACCTTTTCCTCACGCCCTTCAGGCATCCCACAAATAGGTTACATCTGTTCCTGCAAAAGCAAGACAAGATGTGGAGGCCAACATCTCTGGGGGGTTTGGAGCGCAGCAGCCTTATCTCTGCTCTTTAACATAAACTGGAAGGCATGAATGGGAGCACCCAGCCTCACCAAGGGGTCCCCACAGAGGGCCAGGCTGGGCCTCACGCTTGCTGTTTTCCAGCCCACCCCATGCTGAGCAGCCCAGCAGAGAGCACAGAGATGAGGTTTCCCTGCTTCTGGTGTCCCTCCTCTCTGTAATTCAGCTTCTTTCATTCTCTAGCATCGTCCTCTGTTCACAGGGTGAAACGTGAGAGAAGATGACAGCTGCAGAGGATAACTGCCCAAGGACCTGCTTGCTAGGTGTGAACATGTCCATGATGTACCATGAGATTGAAGGTACTTGTCTGGAGTATTGGGTCCAGTTCTGGGCTCCCCAGTTCAAGAGAGACAGAGAACTGCTGGAGAGAGTCCAGTAGAGGATCTGAGGATGCTGAGGGGCCTGGAGCATCTCTGTGAGGATGACGGGCTGAGAGCCCTGGGGCTGCTGAGCCTGAAGAAGAGCAGCCCCAGAGAGGATCTGCTCAATGCTCAGCAATGGTGTTGTCCCACTGCTGAAGAGGTCCATATCTGCTCTGGAGTTATTACAGACTAGTATGGGTTAGAAGAGACCTTTAAAGGTCTTCTAGTCCAACACCCTGCAGTCAGCAGGGTCACCTGCACCTTGAGCAGGTTGTTCAGAGTAGATTGGGTCCATCCATTCCATAATGATGGATGAGATCACCTTCTGCCCACAGCAGAAATGGGCTATGCTGCAGCAGCTCACAGGTACAGAGGCAGACTGCCTGCCTGTAGAGAGGCTTTCACCGTCACAGCCTGCCGGGCTGACCCTGTCACTCCATGTCTTCACTTAACCCAGCTCGAGCCACCACATTAATTTCTACTTGAGCCAAGGCAAAAAAAGTCTCATGTTAAGTAAGATTTCTGCCACGGCCAACAGAAGTCAAGTTGGTAGCAGAGTTCTAGAGGTGGTCATAATGTATGGTCACCACCAGCTTTGGCCTTTACCTCACACTGTGTATGCTGGAGATGAGATCTGGTGAGGTGGAAACCCACCTGATGACCCATGATTCCTACCAGGCACAGCTTCCCCAGACACTGTGAGCTGGCTTATTTAACTCCCAAGAGGAGAAAAAACTTTCTTAATCCAGTTTTATGACCAAACCCCCCTTAAAGGCCTTCTCCTGTGACACGAGATGTAACTCAACTCCAACATGTCACTGTGGATCACTCGCCATATGCTTTGATGGCTGCAAGTGCGCATGACCAGGATAAAACCTGAGATGCCCTCTTTCTCCTCTGGCTTTTTGTTTGGTGAGAAAGATCTTTGCTAGGAACATTTCCCCCACTTTTAGGAGGGTTGGCAGAGCTGACATGCAGCAGAGCAATAAAGCATGTTTGATGTCTTCTCCTGGGCTAGCTCCTGATGTCAGAGAAGATGGCTCACACCACTGAGTCTCGTCCTGCCCAAAGTGGTTGGCACCAGAGAAGGACTCGTGGGACACAGCATCCTCCTCCCCCCATGGCTCAGGACAATGTTGTAGCCTTAGAGTGCATCCAGAATGAGCTTCTGCATCACACCAGCAACAACCATCTACCAGAAGCAGTTAGGGAGAGATCCTCGATGCCAGAGATCATCTGAAACTCTGGAAGCTTTTGCCAGACCTAATTTAACTCAGGCTTGGATTTTTCTGGCACAATTAACCAGCACTAAAAAGCCATGAAAAAGAGAAGGCAAATAGCTGCAAAGTGGGAAGTCCAACCATTACCACAGCACTGCCAGGTCACCACCAAACCATGTCCTTCGGCACCACATCTCCACAGCTTTGAATCCCCTCCACGGATGGGGACTCCACCATTGCCCTGGACAGCCTGAGGCCAGGCCCTGACAGCCCTCAATGGAAGAAACTGTTGCTCATGTCCAACCTAAATCTCCCCTGGGGGAACTTGAGGCCATCTCCCATTGTTCTATCGCTGCTTGGGAGAACAACTACCATAAGCACACAGAGAAGCCAGAAGGACAGACAGGAGCTCAACCAGGAGTTGCTCCCAGTCACTCTGTCAAGACTTGATTTACCCCTGTGTGCCTTGTTCCTGCGTGGCATAGTGAATCCTGGCCCAGCTCAGCCAGCTACTGAGAAAGGCATTTCATGCTGGATGCACTGTTCAGCACTTTTCTGGACCACAACTGAAGAGCTCCGCACCTGAAGGACACTTTGGACTTAATGATCTCGAAGGTCTTTTCCAACCATAGCGATTCTGTGCCAGGTCTGTAAGAATCCTACCCCTGATAGATTCACAGAATGGTGTAGGTTAGAAGGACCCTAAAGATCACTCAGTTCCCATCCCCCTGCCATGGACAGGGACACGTCCCACTAGACCAGGTTGCTCAAGGTCCCACCCAACCTGGCTTTGAACGCTTCCAGGGATGGAGCTTCCACAGCTTCTCTGGATAGCCTGCTCCAGTGCCAGGGGTTCTTTCCTCTCCATCTCAGACTCTGCCCCCTCTGGCTCCTGATGTTCACAGATTCAGATGCACAGAATGGTTTGGGTTGGAAGGGACCTTAAAGATCATCTAGTTTCAATCCCCCTGCCACAGGCACTAGACAAGGTTGCTCAAGGCCTCATCCAGCTTGGCCTTGAACACCTCCAGGGAGGGAGCAGCCACAACCTCCTTGGGGAGGATTACAACACAATCAGATGCTGGAGGCACATTTGGGGTGTCAAGAGGCCAGATGGGAGAATCCCACTGGAAAATTGCGATCCCCTGGGCACTGTCCCCAGGCTGAAGGCCACAGTCAGAGCTTCTTCTCCTCTCTTCTCCTAGGAGACCCTGGCATCCTCAGTGGGATGCAGTAATTAAGCCGACACGGCAGAACACAACCACTCTTCAAAGGGCTGGCAGATTGTTTGGGGATTTCTCCTGCAGTTGCAGAGCAGCACTTGGGGGGAACATAAATGCTGGGGAAGAAAAAAGGGAAAGGAAGCAAAGCAGAAACAGGGAAACCAGAAAGTGGGGGAGGAATGTGACAGAGAGAGCACATGGAGCAGGTAAAACCAAGGGAGAAGAAAAACCTGTTCTCTGCACAATGAAACAGAGGAAGTCAGGAATGGCAGAGCAGAAACCTGAACATAATCTAAACATCAGAAGGAACTTTTTTACTGTGATGGTGGCAGAGCTCTGCATCAGGGTGCCCGGTGAGGTGGTGGAGTCTCCTTCTCTGGAGATTTTCAAGGTCCACCTGGATGTGTTCCTGTATGATGTGCATTAGGTGATCCTGCCTTGGCAGGGGAGTTGGTCTTGACGAACTTCAGAGGTCACTTCCAACCCCTACTAGTCTAGAAATCTGTGGTTCTGTAACAGACCAAATCTGCCACTGCCACTGCTCCAGCAGAGATGTTCAGGAAGAAATGGCATTGGCATGAGACTGGAATGTGCTGGACCATGAGTTTAAAGTCACCATAAACACTGTGTTGAGGTCTGGAGTTTGAAGATCACAAGGTGCCTGCCTTTGTGTCCTGCTGAGAAAGTGACACGGGGCATTAGCAGCTCTTGTGACTCTCCCCCAATGGGTCCAGGTCCCACTTCTCACCTCAGGTAGATGACAGAGCCACAAAGGTAAGAACTATACAAGGGACTACTGAAAAGTGGGGTTGCATAGGAGCCAAGTGGTAAGATGCACCATCAAAAGCCATTTGGTGTGAGGGAGACTGTGGCCTGGGGTCATTATGGCCTGGAGGTAACTGTATATTCTGGAGTGACTGTGGTCTGGAGTTGACTGTGTGGTCTCAGCTGACTATGGTCTGGAAGTGACTGTGTGGTCTATATGGTATGGGATGACTGTGATCTGGGAGTGACCCTGGTCTGCTGTGCTTTCAGTGCACCAACATAACCACATCCTGACCAGAAGGTGCTGCCCACCTGCCGTGTTTTAGGCAGGGAGGGGAGATCAGATCCATCCCCACAGAGATCTTGTGAGGGACCCAAGCCAGTGTCTGTGCTGAACTCACTTAATTACAAACATTTCCCAAACATCTTCATGACCCTGATTTGGCTCCACTTTCATCCACAGCAAACATTCCTGGGAAAACACAAGGAAGGAAAAATCCTCTGAGCAACAGAGATCAGTCTGATTAGGAAGACAAATATTAATAGCAATTAAGCTTTAATTACTGGGCCTAATCTTTTTGAACCAGCAGTTTCTATCATGTCCTCTACCAGACCAAGAACTTAACTCCTTGATTCAGTGAGATGCAGAAGGAAAATGCATGGATCTGCTTCACTGGCAGCTGGACATGAAACTGCTTTTGGAGTGTTTACCCAAACCAGGTATGAGCCAAGGCAGTTTGGAAGGAAGGCAGGAAATGTTCTTTGGAGTCCAACAATGCAAGTCAGAGTAAACAGCTTACAAAATCATCACAGAATGATGGCAGATGGAAGGAACCTCTGGAGATCATCAAGCCCAACCCCCCTGCCAAGGCAGGCTCACCTAGAGAAGGTCACACAGGAACACATCCAGGTAGGTGTGGAATATCTCCAGAGATGGAGACTCCACCACCTCTCTGGGAGGCCTGCTCCAGAGCCCCATCACACTTAAACTAAAGAATGTTCAGATGGAACTTCTGATGTTCCAGTTTGTGCCCCTTACCCCCTGTCCTGTCACTGGGCACCACTGACTGGCCCCACTCTCCTGACACCCACCCTTGAAGCACAGATCAGCACTGATGAATCCCCTCTCAGGCTGCTCTTCTCCAGGCTAAAAATCTCAAATCCCTTCAGCCTTTCCTCCTCACAGAGATGTCTCAATCCCCTCACCATCTTTTTAGCCCTTTGCTCTACCCTCTCCAGCCAGTCCCTGTTCCTCTCAAATTGGAGAGCTCAGAACTGGACCCAATATCTCAGATGTGGCCTCAGCAGGGCAGAGTAGAGGGGGAAGAGAACCTCCCCTGACCTGCTGGCCACTGTCTTATTGATGCACTCCAGGGTGCCACATCTCTTTTTGACTCCAGGGCTGTTTCTCCAGGGCAGGGCTGTTATGCCACAAAATTCTGGGCATGCAAAAGGCACTGAAAAGGAGCAGAAAGAGTCTAGACAGAGGGAAGCATTTCAAGAGTGCTGGAAGTAAACATGGGCTGTGGCTTGCAGCCATGTCTGAGATGGAATTTGATGTTCTTAGTGCACAGTAATCCAGGCTCCCAGAAGAGCCTTGAGCCAAGGAGCAGAATCATCTCCTCTGTGTGTTGACTCTCGTCAGTGAAAATGGAGTGGATGGACAGAGCCCTCTCTAAGCACCTCCCTGAACCAGGATGAAATGGCCAAGAAGTCAAAACCACCCCAATTGCACCAATCCCTATGGATCGCAGCTAGGTGTCCTCAGAGAGGTTTGCAATTCACAGCATCACAGGATGTTAGGGGTTGGAAGGCACCCAAGGAGATCATCGAGTCCAACCCCCTGCCAGAGCAGGACCACACAATCTAGCACAGATCACACAGGAGCATCCAGACAGGCCTTGAAAGTCTCCAGAGAAGGAGACTCCATAACCCCTCTGGAAAGCCTGTTCCAGTGCTCTGTGACCCTTACAGTAAAGAAGTTCCCCCTTGTGTTGAAGTGGAACCTCCTGTGCTGCAGCTTACACCCACTGCTCCTTGTCCTATCCCAGGGAGCAGGTGAGCAGAGCCTGTCCCCCCTCTCCTGACCCCCAGCCCTCAGGTGTTTATAAACATTGATTAAATGCCCTCTCAGTCTTCTCTTCTCCAGACTAAGCAGCCCCAGGTCCCTCCGCCTCTCCTCATCAGGCAGTGCTCCAGTCCCCTCATCATCCTCATAGCTCTCCACTGGACCCTCTCCAGCAGATCCCTGTCCCTCTTAAACTGGGGAGCCCAAAACTGAAGGCAGTATTCAAGATGAGGTCTGACCAGGGCAGAGTAGAGGGGAAGGAGAACCAACCTTGCTCTGCTGGACACACTCTTCTTAATACACCCCAGGATCCCATTGGCTTCTTGGCCACCAGGGCACATTGCTGTGCCATGGGTAACTTGTTA
>WAAF01019949.1:1552540-1655808 GCA_013400475.1 Tricholaema leucomelas | reverse complement strand
ATGTCATCATAGAATGCTATCAGCTTAGTCAAGCATGACTTCCCCTTGGTAAATCCGTGCTGACTACTCCTGACAACCTTCTTCTCTTCCAAGTGCTTTGAGATGCCTTCCAGAAGGAGCCTCTCCATCATTTTCCCAGGGATGGAGGTGAGGCTGGATGGTCTATAGTTCCCTGGAAATTCTTCTTGCCCTTTTTGAAGCCTGGAGTGCCATTGGCTCTCCTCCAGCCCTCAGGCACCTCTCTTGTCTGCCACAATTTGGCAAAGGTGATGGAGAGTGGCAGAGCATTTGGTGATTGTAAAGCTTCAGCTCTCTCAGGAGTGGAGCTGCAGGTGACCATTAGCTTGTTAGATGAACACAACTACACTGGGACTGTGACAAAACCTATCTCAAAGTCCCTGCTTTGATCGTGATCATGACATTTCCTAGCATAGTCTCAAGTGCCTGATACCACTTTGTGGGTGTCTCAGAAGCCTGTTCCTGTTCTATTCTTCCCTGTCTTTGAGGTCAGACTTTTTTAAAAGCAAACTTCAGCAGCATTTACTTCAGGAAAAAAAATAATCAAAGTATGCCCCAAACAAGGAGACCTGTAAGGAAAAAAATCTACACTTTAAAGCATTTTCCAATCTTGTAGATGCTTGATCTTGGCTTAATGTGACAGGACAGGACTTGGAGGGGGAAGTGTTTTCTTTCTTCTCCATAGAAGACTGAGGAACAAGAAGATGATTGTTAAAAATGAATGGTTTTGTCCATCTGAATAAACAGTCCTACCAAGCACTGTGGAACAATTGACCTTTGCTTTGAAATCATGCACAGCTCCAAAGTGTGCAGAAAGATTAGTTGCTGTATCTCAGAACTTCTACCATTTGAACTTCTGGCCCAAATTAAAGAGAGACCCTGAGATCAAACTTGGCCCAAAGACATTGGAAGATACTCACTGGGTTGGTGAGAATAAAATCTTTGCAGGGGTGAGGAAAGTCTAAGTGGTTTGCCCCACAGCTAAAGAGGCTCCTCTGCAAGCCCAGGGTGCTGTGACACCCTGGAAGCTCATTTTTAGCAGACATGGCGAGATCAAAGCCACCAGCACCTGTCCTCAAGGGCTGTCAGCAATTTAATCTACCCTGGACAAGACATTAAAGAACCTGCTTGTGAAGAGAGCCCTGCTTGGTGGGGTCAAGTACAGCTGAGTGGACACATGTAGGGGTCAGCCCGTGGCAGAGCCCCACTGCAGTGTGGCTGTGGTCACAGAAGGATGGAACTGAGGTTCTCCACTGCCTGGTCCCAGCTCAGAGTGCCAGCAGAGTGGGTGGTGGAGAAACTGAGAGGAAGGATTCAGGCTCAGAAAGAAGTGAATGAGAGGAACATCACAGGTACAGACCTACTTACCCCTAAAAATATCTCTACATAAGCAGCTGGGAGTGTCCAGACCCTTAAAGGTGCTTTGAGGAGAAAAAGCAGAAATTCAGTGAAGAGCTGCACTAAAGATAGCCCACTACAGGATCCCCAAATCCCAGCATGGCAGGGGTTGTAAGGGACCTCTGGAGAACATCTGGTCCAACCCTTCTGCCAAAGCAGAGGCACCCACAGCAGCTTGCCCAGGATAACAATGGCCAGGGGGCATTGGGAACTCTCCAGAGAAGAAGCCTCCACAGCCTCTCTGGGCAGCCTGCTGCAGGGCTGCAGCACCCTCACACCAAAGAAGCTTCTCCTTCCGTTCAGGTGCAACCTCCTGGGTTCCAGATTGTGCCTATTGCCCCTCGTCCTGTCACTGGGCACCAATGATGAGAGTCTGTGTTCTGCCCCTGCAGACTCCTCCTGATGGTCTCTCCATTCAGCCCAGCGTGGACAAGACTCTGCACTCTAAGGAGTATGAATGTTGCAGCCCTGCGCACTTCTGCCGCAGTGGACAAGAGGCACAGAGGCTCTCTGAGGGGCCCTTGCAGACAGGCAGATGGTGTGACAGCAAAGCCTCCTTTCTTGGAAAAACTGGGCTAAAAATGTGGATCAGTGTCACAGAAACGGTCCTGAGGAACAGCCTTGAGAAGCTGCACTGAAGCCATTTGAGGATGACCTTTCTGAAGAGGTTATTGGGAACAATCACTCCTCTCTGGCCACCCACTGTTTACACCTCCCTTCATCCACAGCAGGATGGTGCTCATGGTGTCTGCTCCTTGGCTGAAGACACTTGAGCACTGCTCAGGAGCACAGAGGACACAGCTGATAGTGGCAGCCTTGAGCCAACCTGTAGCCTGCTGCACATCTTCAGGCACTCTGAGCACTGGGGTGCTCCTCAACTGAAGGGCTTTGTTATTACATCCCAGACGTTCAGAAGCAGCTGAATAACCCAAGTTCTACCTGAACCAATTAACTGATATCACACATGGCTCCTGTTTCCTAAAGGAACCATCCTGCTTTCTGCTCCTGACTCACTGTGAAAGAGCTTTTTAAAACACTTTAATTAACTTTTTGAGTCTGAGAACCTGTTGAAGCACCTCAGGTGATGAGAACAGGACGTTGCTCCACGCGGTGCTGACCAAGGAGAAAAATCCCTAAGGTTGTGAAGATGAGGAAGATGAGGCCACATCTGAAATCCTGGGTTCAGTTTTGGGCCCCTCACTCCAAGGAGGATATTAGGGGACTGAAGCAGGTCCAAAGAAGGGCAACAAAGCTGGTGAAGGGTCTGGAGAACAGGTCTGGTTAGGGGCAGCTGAGGCACCTGGTGTTGTTCAGACTGGAGAAAAGGAGGCTGAGGGGAGACCTTCTGGCTCTCTACAGCTCTCTGAAAGGAGCTTGCAGTCAGGTGGAGTTTGGTCTCCACTCCCAAGGAACAAGCAGGAAATGTCCCGAGGTTGCCCCAGG
This sequence comes from Tricholaema leucomelas, assembly GCA_013400475.1. NCBI lineage: Eukaryota > Metazoa > Chordata > Aves > Piciformes > Lybiidae > Tricholaema lacrymosa > Tricholaema leucomelas. Next base: position 1,652,949 of record WAAF01019949.1, on the reverse strand, counting down.
GGAGGTTTAGGTTGGACATAAGCAACAATTTCTTCCTGCAAAGTGTTGTCAAGGCCTGTCCCAGGCTGCCTAGGGCAGTGGTGGTGTCCCCATCCCTGGACTAGCTTCAAAACTGTGGGGATGTGGTTTTGAGGGACCTGGTTTGGTGGTGACCTGGCATTGTTGGGTTCATAGTTGGGCTCTATGACCTTGGAGATCTTTTCCAACCTTGATGATTCTATGACTCTACAAAGCATTTCTAGAACACCATGGCTATGGTTCCCCTCCAGAGAGTGAACTGATGAAAGGAGAGCATGTGACTGAGAACACAAAGCTCGGGGACACAAACACATGTGTACAGTCCAACCCCAACACTGCTTGACCCCAAAAGCTTCACCACAGAAACCCATTGTCCCCTCAATCTGCTAAAGATCCCTTCAGAAGTTGCTCTGCTTTGTCCTGATGCAGCAGAGAAGGGGAGTCCTGATCAGAGGCTGTTCTGCACAGCCAGATCCTTCAGACTGAAATTGGAGCCTGCCCAAGGTGGAGCTCGCTGCTGCAGAGCTCTGCAAGAGCAGGTAGCAGAGTCCCTGGGCATCTAAGGCAAATCATCCCCATGGCAATGACCTTGTAAGCCTCTGTTACAGGAAATTACAGAGCACAGACCTTGATGAGCTCACCCAGAATTAAACAGCCATTGTGGTGTCTCCTACCTGCACCTGAAGGCAGCAGGAGAGCACACAAAGGGAAAGTAATTGCACTGGCCCATGCAGCAAGGTGGGAAGGAAGCCAGGTCAGAGGGTGGTGTGTGGTCAGTGATAACTGTGTTTAATGCCCATTATCTCCCAGTGCTTCTGTCTGGAAATCACCAGTGAATCAGAGGAAGCATCAGGGATTAGTCCTGGCTGGCCCTTGCAGTGTTGTTCTGAAATATAAGTGGAGATGTTCTCCATGCTTCTCTCAATGAACAAACCAAAAAGGAAGCAGATGAAATTACCCAGCTGTTACTGGAGTTTGCAAACACGATGCCAAACCTCCCAGCCCACACACTTTACATGGTTAAACACAGAAGGTTTCTTATTGTTGTTGTGGCATTTGAGGTCCTCTGGTTACACCTTGGGGCACACACTGGCGCTGGTCAAACTAGATGGCAAAGGGTTGCATCTGCTGGGGACATCAGCCCGTGGTGGTTGGGGTAATACCAACGTCAGGCTGGGATAAGGTCATGGGGGTCCTGATGGCACTGCTCCCCAACTGCTCCAGCCTGCCCAATGACAGGACAAGGGGCAAGGGGTGGAAGCTGAGGCATAGGAAGTTTCATATAAACATGAGGAGGAATTTTTTCCCTGTGAGGGTGACAGAGCACTGAAACAGGCTGCCCGGGGAAGTTGTGCAGTCTCCCTCTCCGGAGATATCCAAAACCCTCCTGGATGAGTTCCTGTGTGGTCTGTTATAGGAGATCCTGCTCTGGCAGGGGAGTTGGACTGGATGAGCTTTTGAGGTCCCTTCCCCACCCTGACATTCTGTGATTTCCATCAGTGCTGACACTGAACATCCCTACTGAGTCCATCAGTTTCTTCCACTGTGGCTTTAAATGTCTGAACCCCACACAGACACCCCATAAACTGGCACAGGGTAAGAACAAGGGCAGTAAGGGGCCAGGGACAGTCTCCATGGCAGCAGAAAGGAACCAGACCCCCTGGCAGACTGTAGAAGAAGAGAGGAGCAGAAGGCCAGCAGCATGTTGTCCAGAGGACAGCCAGCCCTTCTGCCTAGCCCCTGGCCATGCAGAAGCCCAGCTGACATGGCTCCTGCTGGTGAGCCACCAGCGAAGGCCAGTCTAGGCACCGGGCTTTGGAGGACACAGCATACATGGGACTCCCTTGGCCACCAGAGGCAGTGGTCCAGACAATCTGAAGTGATGCTGAGGCTGAGGGCACTCTGCTCTCTAAGCCCACCCCAGACAGGTCCTCAGGCAGGACTTCATCACTCCTCAAGTTTGTCCCACTCAATGGCATGCAGTAGAGAAGAGGGAAGGAGAGAGGGATGAGGAGTGGTCAAGGAGAGAGGGACGAGGGGTGGTCACGCCCCACAGGCAGATGGAATTTCTGCTCCCCTGGTGTTTTGGGACTCTATCTGGATGCAGAGATGAGATGAGATGAGGACATTGAGGGCATCTTAGTTTCTCAGCTGCTGCATAAGCAGATTAACTTTACGTGCGGCTGATCCATGGAGAAATGGATCAGCAGGAGCCCCTGACAAAGACAGATTCCTCCCCGACTCACATTCTGCTTGCTCACAGAAAACACACTGGATGATGTTATTTACCTGATCTATCTACTCTCCTCTGACTTGCATCACTTTGCTACTCTACCTCCAACCTGGGCTGCAGCCATCCCATTAAATTAGGCCCATTGTGGAAGCTGCCCTGACACTCATTTTTCTTCCTGATCCCTCCGTTCCCCCCAGGAATCATCTCAGTGCCAACCACAGTCCACTGGAAAAAAAAGATTTAGAAAAGAGAAAAATTAAACCAGTTAGTGTGAAAAGGAGGAACAAGAACTGGACTTCTAAGATGCCTTCCAAGAATGAGGACTTGGTGATGTTCTGCAGTCCCTTCCAAGCCCTACCACTCTGTGATTCTATAAGAAAGGAGTGAGGTTAGAAGGCATCAGCCCCACTCTACCCTCAGGAAGAGAGAAGCTGAGTCTTGAAGAGAACACTCCTGACTGTCCCAGACAGAAACTGCTGTAATGGGTTGCTCTGCTCCTTGGGAGTCTCCCCTGTGAGCAATAGGTGCTGTGAAGGAAGGCAGGAGGACACAGGTGGAGGTATATCCTGGAGAGGTGAAGCTGCAATGGCTGTCCAAGATTCACAGAATCATAGAATGGTTTGGGTTGGAAGGGACCTTAAAGATCATTCAGTTCCAACCCCCTGCCACGGAAAGGGACACCTTCCACTAGACCAGGTTGCTCAAGGCCCTGTCCAACCTGGTCATGAATGCCTCCAGGGAGGGGGCATCCATCACCTCTCTGGACAACCTGTTACAGTGTCTCACCACCCTCACTGTGAAGAATTTCTAATCTCCAGTCTAAATCTCCCCTTCTCAAGTTTCCAGACGTTTCCCTATGCCCACACGTTCTCTTTTTCCCTCTCCCAGAGCCTGACAGGATGCAGCTCCCTTGCTGCAGCATTCACAAGGACATCCTGGAGATGAGGCAGCCTGGCTGTGTCCCATGGATTTTCTTTTCCTCATTCCCATGCAGTAGAAAGCTTCCTGTGAGGAGCTCCTCACGGTAATGTCTCATCTTCAGTGCCTTTCTGATGCTTTGAGTGTTTTGAGTCAGCTCACCCCCAGCTGCCAGTGCAGCCCAGCTCTGCTGAAGCTAATGGAAATTTACTGCAGTGCACTCGGTGGAGTGACTCCAGGCTCCCACCATGGACGTGGGAACACAATTGACCCTCTTGTTCTGCAGCTCTTGGCTCAGAGGGCTTCATTAGGCTGAGCTCTGAAACAAACTCAGAGTGAGGAGAGGGAAGCTGCTTGGCATTTAAAGAGCAACCAAACATGTGGAGCGGCTGCGTGGCAGAGGACAAGGAGCACAGGCAGGGGCAGAAGGAATCACGTTTGCAGGAGATGAGAATTTTCTCTGGAAGCATGATTTAAATAATTTGTAACCTAATTTAACACATCAAAGACTGTTCCTCAGAGCCCTGGGTGGCTGTGGTACTTCAGGCCAGCTCTAACTTCCAAAGACACAAGCACTTCTCTAGATGTAATGGAATAACTTGCTCTTGAGCAGGTATCAGGTATCACATTTGTGACCTGTGTCAGCTCTTCCTTACTCCTTGAGCAGGCACACAATGCCTGCTTCCGATGGGAAAACACTAGAACAAGTTGTTCCGGGGTGTGGTGGAGGCTCCATCCCTGGCAGCACTCAAGATCAGACTTGGAGGTGTCCCTGTTGACTGCAGGGGCTTGGACATGATGACCTTTCAGGGTCACTTCAAACCCGATGCGTTCTGTGGATTAATCTGTGGAGCAGAGACCAGGACTTCACTGCAGTGATTTATGTTCAACAGACCCAGGAGAGAACTGGGAACTCACCTTGGCCTCTTTAAAGCCTGTGTCCTGCTAAGGAAGGACCCAGCACCTCCAGGCCTCTCTAAACCTGATCCATACTCGGGTACAGCAGTCAGCTGTGAGATTGCTGCAAGGAGCTTCCTCTTCTCTCCTCCTTCCCTGCACAGGCTGTTTATGCCATTCACTGCTCTCTGGAGGCTCTCAGACCAGAGAAGTCCTAGGGAAGATGACCTCTGCATTACATGAGAAGCATAATGAGAGGAGGGATGAGCACAGCTCTGTGCTGGAGAGACAGCAAACATCAGCTGCTGCAATGGCAGCTGCTTCCCTGACACCAAAGTGAAGTGAGAACTGCACAACTTCAGCTCACTGAAAACACAGTGATCCACCATGGCCTGGACAGCTTGTCAGGTCCTCAGCTCAGCAAACTCCTTTGCCCTGCACAGCTCCTGCTAGAGCAGTAAAGAAAACCTGCCAATATTCTGGGCAGCAGTTTATCATTCAAACCTTGTTCTTCCTACTGCTAAGGAAGAAATAAATACATGCAGGACAAACAGGACAAGAGAAAGCGGCCTCAGGTTGCCCCAAGGGAGGTTTAAGTTGGACATGAGCAACAATTTCTTGCCCTTGAGGGCTGTCAAGCCCTGGCTCAGGCTGCCCAGGGCAGTGGTGGAGTCCTCATCCCTGGAGGGGTTTCAAAGCTGTGGAGATGTGGTGCTGAGGGCCATGGTTTGGCAGTGACCTGGCGGTGTTGGGTTCATGGTAGGACTCCATGATCCAAAAGGTTTCTTTCAACCCAAACCACTCTGTGATTCTTTGATTAAAAATGCTTTCCAATCCATGAGCTGCAATAATGTATCTGCAAGGGGGGTTTTGTTCATTTAGGACAAAGGAAGGTTGTGGAGGCTCCAAGCCTGGAACCGCTCAAAGCCAATTTGGACAGATGAGGTCTTGAGCAACCTGTTCTAGTATGAGGTGTCCCTGATCATGGCAGGGGTTTGGAACTAGATGACCTTTAAGGCCCCTTCCAACCCAAACCATTCTGTGTTTCTATGATTCTATGAGATGTTACCAAGATTCACTTGGGAATGCTGAAGTTCCTCTGTGTCCTGGTTTGACACACACAGAGCAGCGATCTCTGATGCTCAATTTGTGGTCTAGCAGAGAAAAATGAGCCCATCCAAGCTAGGAATCATAGCAGTGAACTAACTGAGAATGAACCAGGCTCCACAGCCCAGTGAGCTCTCATTGAATCTCTTAATCCTTAATAAGCATTTGCCCTTAATTGCTGATGCTATCCTACGCTGGTACTTAGGCTCTAATTGATGAGCATTGTTTGCAGCAGGTTGATAGCTCTGGTCCAGAGGGAAAGCCTCGCTCCAGTGCTCCTGCGACTGGATCATCCCCTGCCTGCACAGGGTCCGGTGGTGCCTGGCACCATCTAGTGCTGAGATGCCAGGCTGTGACATGGCCAGCAGGCGCTGAAAACTCGGGTGGCAGCACCTCTCCGGGATGCAGCTGTCCTCAGAGAAGCTCCATCAGCTGGAGGAAAACAAATCTCCTCAAAACTTGTGGCCAAGCTGCCTCGAGGAGAGCACGTCTGTGAAACAGGGCTTTGGGGAGGGGGTCAGGCAAATGTCATAAAACCACCATGGAATGGTTTGGGTGAGAAAGGACCTTTAAAGCTCATCCAGTCCAAACCCCTGCAGTCAGCAGGGACATCTTGTGCAAATAGATGCCCCCAGGGCAACCTGACCTGCGATGGTTCCAGGCATGGGGCACCTCCCACCTTTCTGGGGCAACCTAGGCCAGGGTCTCACCACCCTCAGTGTCAAACATTCTTTCTTTCCATCTAACCTAAATTCCCTGGTGAAGCTGGAGAGGCTTCAATGCCTTCAAATCTTGTCCTCAAGCTACTATCTCATTTAGCACAGGCAACAACAAACATAAACCTGCCACCCTCGCAGCCACTCCATAAATCCTTTGTTTTAGCAGCACTCAGATTGCCAAATTAATTTTTTTAAGAGGTGTTTCATGACAGCCTGTTTGAAACCAACCCCCAGCTATCAAAGAGTATCTCCATCGAATACCACGTACCAGACAGGTTTATTTTGGAATAAGACATGTTCTACATGGAATAAGAATTGTCCACTGTCTTTTTGAGGCTCATATGAATCAGAGTTAATTAACTCTCCTGGAAGGAGCAGGATTTTGCAGATGGAGTCTCTAGTAGAAAGGCAATTCCAGCAATCACAGATGAGAAAGAGCTTCACTGTTCTGAGAGAGAAACTACAGAGCACCTGCCCCTGGGATATATCAAAGTGCATATTGTGAGCATCACCATCTGGGGAAAGGGAGGCAACACACCTATTTTTAATGTATTTTCTCCAAACTTTAATGGGATGGTCTGACATCTGTATCAGCCTGGACTCCAATCCCCACAGATAAATCCAGTGTCAGTTAGCAGCATGTGGATACCACCAAATGGCAGGGGCTGGAAGGGATCCCTGAGGATCACCCAGTCCAACCCTGGTGCTCAAGCAGGGGCACACACAGCAGCTTGCCCAGCATCACCATAGCCAGAGGGGTTTGGAAGCTCTCCGGAGAAGGAGACTCCACAGCCTCTCTGGGCAGCCTGCTGCAGAGCTCCAGCACCCTTGCATTAAAGAACTTTCTCCTCATCTTCAGATGGAATCTCCTGGGCTCCAGTCTGTGCCCATTGCCCCTTGTGCTGTTGCTGGGCACCACTGAGAAGAGCCTGGCCCCATTCTCTTGCCCCCCCACCCTTTAGCTCTTGCTGTGCATTGCACAGATCCCCTCAGGCTGCTCTTCTCCAGGCTCACCAGCCCCAGGGCTCTCAGCCTTTCCTCCTCACAGAGATGCTCCAGGACCCTCAGAATCTTTATAGCTTCTGCTGGACTCTCTCCAGTAGTTCCCTGCCTCTCTTGAACTGGGAATCCAGAACTGGACCCACTACTCCATATGCTGCCTCACTAGGGCAGAGTAGAGGGGCAGGAGCACACATGTGTGGCTCTCAGAACACTCACACACTCCTGGAGGCAGCAGCTCTCTGTGTGTAACCCAAACAATTGTACAACAACACTTACAACTGGTTTTAAGATGCTCCAAGAACATTACTGGCCCATGAAATCTGGCACAGCAAAACCCCCTCAAGCTAGAGCAGCCTCCTCTTTGTCCCACAAAAAACCAAACTCACTTATGTTTAGCAGCATTACACTGAAATCATTATTTGCCTTCTCTGCTGGCATTCCTCAGCAGCAAACCAAAGCAGTAATTGAACAGGAATGCTCGGTCAGACCACGACCACAGCCCCACACCACACTGCATTAGGTGCTTGTCCTCACTCCTGCTGACCCACAGCTGCTTCTGCACAACACAGGGAACATGTTCCCTTGAGAAGTAGGGACTCTTCCAAGGCTTTCTTCCCCTGCTTTGGGGCCACAGCTATGTCCAGCTCCAAAGGTACTTTTCTTTCCCTGCTCTGACTTCTTTGCAGCTCTCCTCCTCCTGCACTGGGTGTTCCTATCTGCACTTGGGGTTTCTACCAGCACTGTTCAGAGGTGCAGCCTGTCATCCTGTGAGGGACCTGTGGTTGTTAAGCCTAGAGAAAAGGAGGTTGAAGGGAGACTTTCTGGCTTTCTACAGCTCCCTGAAAAGAGGCTGGAGTGAGGTGAGGGTTGGTCTCTTCTCCCTAGTACCAAGTGATAGAATGAGAGGAAGTGGCCTGAAATTGTGCCAGGGGAGGATTAGGTTGGAGATTAGGAAAAAATTCTTTCTTGCAAGAGTGGTCAGGCATTGGAACAGGCTGCCCAGAGAGGTGGTGGAGTCACCATTCTTAGCAGTGTTCAAGAAACCTGTGGGCATGGCAGCTGGGACATGGTTTATTGGCCATAGTGGTGTTGGGTTGGTGGTTGGACTCAATGATCTTAGAGGGCTTTTCTAACCAAAACAATTCTGTGACTCTGTGATTCTTCTCATTCCCCCTTCAGCATCTGATGGGGTTTGCACAGCTGGAATTCCTGCAGCACGCTGCCCTCCATCCCTCTAAAACAACACCTTTCTGAGCAGACCTGACCAAGGACGTGCTCAAAAGAGAAGCCTGAACTGGTGGGCTGCCTGCCTGACCTCACACTCAGCAGGTTCCCTGCTTGTCACTGCTCCAAGGATAAAAGACACTGTTGCTTCATGGCAAGAATGTCTTTGCACTGAAAATAAAGAAGCAAAGCTCAGCAGCACAGAAATTGCCCAGCAGACCCTCACTGCCTTTTCATGAGGTGTGTCTGTAGTGTGCACACATGTTCAGGCTCACAGATGTGTGTGGATGTGAAGAGATCAGCTCCTGCAGCTTGCTTTGCTTCTCTTCGTGCTCCCTTACTACCAGGATCACTCTGCTCCCAGGTCCTTCAGCTGCTCCTCACCAGCCCTACTCTCCAGACCCTTCACCAGCTTTGTTGCCCTTTCCTGGACCTGCTCCAGCCCCTCAATGTCCTTCTTGGAGTGAAGAGCCCAAAACTGAACCCAGTTCAATAATACCAAAAGTACCAAATTTGGGTTTCTTAAACTTTACAACCAGAGGGTGAGAAAATGGAAATAAATAATCAGCAATTCCTTTGCAGAGCAAAATGTCTGGAGGGAAAAGGCAAATCAAATGGATATGATGCATCTCATCAGCAAACCTTTGTGCTTAGCAAAAGCAGCCAAAGGGAAGAGCTGTGACTGGCCTGTAAATGCTGCAGAAGAAGATGATGTCCAGGCAGCTCTGGAGCAGCTCCTGCAAGGCTGGGCCAGGCATCTGCAGGGGAGTTCCAGGTCTTAGTCAGTGCGTGGACTGTGGGCAGCCAGCAAGGCCATTGGCAGCTTGGCTGTGTCTCTGTCCATCACCACACATGCCTGAGATCCAAACAAACAAGGGATGAAATGTGCTTCCCCCTTGACCCACCTGCTCTTGCAGCACCCAGTAGCATTTTATGTCTCATTTATCCTTTTCACCACGCCAGGCATTTTGCTGGTGAGCAATCAGCCCCCACCTGAGGGTCACATCTGCTCCTGAAAGGTTTTAAATGTCTTCTGCTCACCACAGCACAAATGGACCAGGGGAGAGGATGTGATTCCAGGTTATTAGCATTCAGGCCTTGATTATGAAATGCAGACTCACAAGAACACCTCGTTCTAGGCTGCAACAGCATCCAGATCAAAATACCAGCTTCTTACCTTAGGAGATTACTTGAAGTGTTTGCTTGGTTGATAAGGACCCACATGCTGCAGTCTGGAATCATCAAGTCATAGAATTCCTTGTGTGCTGGAAAAGATCTCCAAGATCATGGAATGCAACCATTAACCCAGCACTGCCAAGTCACCACCAAACCAGGTCCCTCAGTACCATATCACTACAGCTTTGAAACCTCTCCAGGGATGGAGACTCCAACACTGCCCTAGGCAGCCTGGGACAGGCCTTGACAACCCTTTTCATGAATAAATTATTCCTCATGTCCAATCTAAACCTCCCCTGGGGCAACTTGAGTCCATTTCCTGCTTGTTCCTTAGGAAAGGAGACCAACCCCCAACTGGCTTCAGACTCCTTTCTGTAGAAAGCCAGAAGGTCTCCCCTCAGCCTCTTCTTCTCCAGGCTGAACAACTCCAGATGCCTCAGCTGCTCCTCACCAGACCTGTTCCCCAGACCCTTCATCAGCCTCATTGCCCTTTCCTGGACCCACTCCAGCCTTTCAATGCGCTTCTTGGAGTGAGTGGCTCAAACTGAACCCAGAATTCAAGCATTCAAGCTTATGCTCCTCTACAGAGACTGCTAGTTCAAATCATTCTTCCTCAGAAAATGTTAACACCTTCCAGAATGGCTGCAACTTTGCACCATCAAATCTGCTCCCAGTTTTATGACGTCTTTGTGATGCTAACAGGAAATTCATTCAATTAAATCAATCCATTTTTCTTCACTGTGACTTACCAAAAATCCATAGATACCATCTGCACTACTTCTCATTGATTACCTTAATGAATATGCTGCAAGAGTTTGCTATTATATGACTGAAAGAACACTTCTATATATTATCAGACTCTGTGCTCTGCAAAACAGCTCATTTATCCCCAAAATTAGCTCTGTGCTTTGACTCTCCTCATAACAGCACCTCTCCTCTGAGGAGAGATTTAGGGAGCTGGGGCTGTTCAGTCTGGAGAGGAGAAGGCTCCAAGGCAACATTATTGTGGCCTTTCAGTATCTTAAGGGGGCTACAAGAAAGCTGGGGAGGGACCTTTTAGGCTGTCAGGCAGTGATAGGACCGGGGGGAATGGAACAAAGCTGGAAATGGGTAGATTCAGACTGGATGTTAGGAAGAAGTTCTTCACCATGAGGGTGGTGGTGAGAGCCTGGAATGAGTTGCCCAGGGAGGTGGTGGAAGCCTCATCCCTGGAGGTGTTTAAGGCCAAGCTGGATGAGGCTTTGGACAACCTGATCTAGTGTGAGGTGTCCCTGCCCATGGCAGGGGGGCTGGAACTAGATGATCCTTGTGGTCCCTTGCAACCCTGACAGATTCTATGGTTCTATGACTCTCAGCCCCTAGAAACACGTTTCTGTAGGAGAAGACACACCATATCATATGAAGGTGCATCCACTGCCTGAGCAGTGAGGAGCAGCAGCACACAGTGGCCCTTTACCTCACATACCCTCCAAGTGGTTTAGGTTAGGCAGATGGAACTGTAACCCTGTGTTTAGCAGCCTGTGATGTGACCTGGTGGTATTGGGATGAGTTTCTAATGCTCTGTCTTCAAATATCTTGTAGTGACAGGACAAGGCATGATGACTTCAAACTGGAAGAAGATGGATTTTTAGGTAGAATTTCTTCCCTTTGCAGGTGGTGAGGCACTGGAGCAGGTTGTCCAGAGAAGCCATGGAAGCTCCAACCCTAGAAGTGTTCCGAGCCAGATTGGATGGGTCCTTGAACAACCTGCTCTGGTAGGAGGTGTTCCTGCCCATAGCAGGAGGTTTGGAACTAGATAACCCCTTCAAACCCAAACCAAAATTGCCATCTTTATATTGTATTTAGGTGATTTAGACAAATATTTCCTTTCTCACACCATTCAGGTTGGTACAGAATTGCATCCAGAAGGAAAAAGCTTAGCAGGGCAGACTTAAAGAACCTGAAACTGTTTAAATTTACAATGAAGTAAAATCTGCAGTGCCAGATTTAGAAGGTGAATCTCCACTGCCATCTGCAGAAAGCAGATTGGCAAATTAATTGGCTACCAGCATAGCAGCAATTAAAAGTGCCAACATGCAGATATTGGTATGCAAATAGGGTGTAAAACCAGGTGGAAAAGAGGAAGGGATGTTTATATATGGCTTGGCACCATCATCACAGCTGGCAGATTCTTTATGTGCTGTGCCCCAGGAAGGGAATGTGGTTTATACTTTATTCCTTCAATGTCTTTCTTTTTCCTCCTTTTAGTGGCAAAGCAGATCCCCTTCTGTTTTTCCCACATCCTCTCACATGCACACACAGAGAACTACACAGTGTTAGGGATTGGAAGAGACCTCGAAGGATCATCACGTCCAACCCCTGCTGCCAGAGCAGGATCGCCCAGGGCCGAGTCACACAGGAACACATTCAGGTGAGGCTTGAAAGTGTTCAGAGCAGCAGACTCCACAGCTTCTCTGGGCAGCCTGCTCCAGGGCTGCAGACCTCTCACAGAGAGAACATTTTTTCCTTTTTCCAACTTGGAACCTTCTGTATTCCTGTTTGTATCCACTGCCCTTTGCCCTATCATTGAACACCACTGAACAGAGCCTGGTTCTGTCCTCCCAACACTGCCCTGCACATTTTTATCAGCATGAATGAGAGCACCCCTCAGGTTCCTCTTCTCCAAGTTAGAGCCCCAGCTCCTTCAGACTGCCCTCAGCACGGACATGTTCCACGGCCTTCAGCATCTTTGCCACTCTGTGCTGGACCCTCTCAAGCAGTTCCCTGAGGTCCCTCTTGAACGGAGGGGCCCAGAACTGGACACACTATTCCAGGTGTGGCCACACTAGGGCAGAGTAGAGNAATCATTCTTCCTCAGAAAATGTTAACACCTTCCAGAATGGCTGCAACTTTGCACCATCAAATCTGCTCCCAGTTTTATGACGTCTTTGTGATGCTAACAGGAAATTCATTCAATTAAATCAATCCATTTTTCTTCACTGTGACTTACCAAAAATCCATAGATACCATCTGCACTACTTCTCATTGATTACCTTAATGAATATGCTGCAAGAGTTTGCTATTATATGACTGAAAGAACACTTCTATATATTATCAGACTCTGTGCTCTGCAAAACAGCTCATTTATCCCCAAAATTAGCTCTGTGCTTTGACTCTCCTCATAACAGCACCTCTCCTCTGAGGAGAGATTTAGGGAGCTGGGGCTGTTCAGTCTGGAGAGGAGAAGGCTCCAAGGCAACATTATTGTGGCCTTTCAGTATCTTAAGGGGGCTACAAGAAAGCTGGGGAGGGACCTTTTAGGCTGTCAGGCAGTGATAGGACCGGGGGGAATGGAACAAAGCTGGAAATGGGTAGATTCAGACTGGATGTTAGGAAGAAGTTCTTCACCATGAGGGTGGTGGTGAGAGCCTGGAATGAGTTGCCCAGGGAGGTGGTGGAAGCCTCATCCCTGGAGGTGTTTAAGGCCAAGCTGGATGAGGCTTTGGACAACCTGATCTAGTGTGAGGTGTCCCTGCCCATGGCAGGGGGGCTGGAACTAGATGATCCTTGTGGTCCCTTGCAACCCTGACAGATTCTATGGTTCTATGACTCTCAGCCCCTAGAAACACGTTTCTGTAGGAGAAGACACACCATATCATATGAAGGTGCATCCACTGCTGAGCAGTGAGGAGCAGCAGCACACAGTGGCCCTTTACCTCACATACCCTCCAAGTGGTTTAGGTTAGGCAGATGGAACTGTAACCCTGTGTTTAGCAGCCTGTGATGTGACCTGGTGGTATTGGGATGAGTTTCTAATGCTCTGTCTTCAAATATCTTGTAGTGACAGGACAAGGCATGATGACTTCAAACTGGAAGAAGATGGATTTTTAGGTAGAATTTCTTCCCTTTGCAGGTGGTGAGGCACTGGAGCAGGTTGTCCAGAGAAGCCATGGAAGCTCCAACCCTAGAAGTGTTCCGAGCCAGATTGGATGGGTCCTTGAACAACCTGCTCTGGTAGGAGGTGTTCCTGCCCATAGCAGGAGGTTTGGAACTAGATAACCCCTTCAAACCCAAACCAAAATTGCCATCTTTATATTGTATTTAGGTGATTTAGACAAATATTTCCTTTCTCACACCATTCAGGTTGGTACAGAATTGCATCCAGAAGGAAAAAGCTTAGCAGGGCAGACTTAAAGAACCTGAAACTGTTTAAATTTACAATGAAGTAAAATCTGCAGTGCCAGATTTAGAAGGTGAATCTCCACTGCCATCTGCAGAAAGCAGATTGGCAAATTAATTGGCTACCAGCATAGCAGCAATTAAAAGTGCCAACATGCAGATATTGGTATGCAAATAGGGTGTAAAACCAGGTGGAAAAGAGGAAGGGATGTTTATATATGGCTTGGCACCATCATCACAGCTGGCAGATTCTTTATGTGCTGTGCCCCAGGAAGGGAATGTGGTTTATACTTTATTCCTTCAATGTCTTTCTTTTTCCTCCTTTTAGTGGCAAAGCAGATCCCCTTCTGTTTTTCCCACATCCTCTCACATGCACACACAGAGAACTACACAGTGTTAGGGATTGGAAGAGACCTCGAAGGATCATCACGTCCAACCCCTGCTGCCAGAGCAGGATCGCCCAGGGCCGAGTCACACAGGAACACATTCAGGTGAGGCTTGAAAGTGTTCAGAGCAGCAGACTCCACAGCTTCTCTGGGCAGCCTGCTCCAGGGCTGCAGACCTCTCACAGAGAGAACATTTTTTCCTTTTTCCAACTTGGAACCTTCTGTATTCCTGTTTGTATCCACTGCCCTTTGCCCTATCATTGAACACCACTGAACAGAGCCTGGTTCTGTCCTCCCAACACTGCCCTGCACATTTTTATCAGCATGAATGAGAGCACCCCTCAGGTTCCTCTTCTCCAAGTTAGAGCCCCAGCTCCTTCAGACTGCCCTCAGCACGGACATGTTCCACGGCCTTCAGCATCTTTGCCACTCTGTGCTGGACCCTCTCAAGCAGTTCCCTGAGGTCCCTCTTGAACGGAGGGGCCCAGAACTGGACACACTATTCCAGGTGTGGCCACACTAGGGCAGAGTAGAGGGGGAGGAGAACCTCTCTCAAAACCTTTTTCACAAGCTGGACGTACTGGGACTGTATCGCACACGTGCTGCCAGGAGCCCACTGCAAAAGCTGTCTCCTGAGGTGCTTGGCCTGGAAAGTGCAGCACAACTGCTACGTAAATCCTATCATGGAATAATAACTAAAGGTCCCGAGGCAGTAAACTTGCACGTCTGGCTCTGCTGTGCTCTGCATCCCCTCGTACCCGAGAGGCACTCGTGGGTGCTGCAGCAAACTTGCACGTCTGGCTCTGCTGTGCCCTGCATCCCCTCGCACCCGACCTGTGGGTGCTGCTGGAAACCGAGCAAGCAGCGAAAGCCACACCAATCCTACCTCCTTCTCTCCCGTGAGACGTCCGTGCCAAAACGACAGGAGAAATTAACGGCTCGAGGCAATGTGATCACGAATTAATGCTTTGGTATTTATTGTAAGATAAAGAATTCATGTCCTCACATAGCTGGAGGAGATGCTGAGCTTCCTGAGGAAACATCCTTCAGCTGAAGCACCCCGTGGCCCATTCCACTTCTCCCCCCCCAGCCATCCCCTATTCCACGTCAGCCCGTCGCTCTGGGGTCCCGGTGCTGTCCGGTGTCCCACCGGCAACACAACTCCGCTGTCCCCATCACCGCCAACCCACCCGCCGGCGCTCCCCGTGCCTGCCGCACGAAATGTCAGCTCCCCCGCGGCGCCAGGCGGCGCTCTTGCGAGAGCCACGAACGCTGGTCTCGGTGGTGCCGGACGAGGCGGGGCCTGAGCGGGAAGAGGCGGGGCCTCGCAGCCCGCTACCGGCCGGCGAGGGGGGCGGGGCAGCGCGCCGCGGTGGCGGCGCCAACGCAGCGTTGGGGCCTGTCCCTCCCCGCGGGGCGGGAGCGGCCACGGCAGCGCGGCCACGGCCCTGCCCCCGCCGAGGCTTCATCTCTCATCTCCCTTTTCCCTTCTGCTACCGCGGGTAGCTCGCTCACTTCTCGGTTCCTCTTCTCTCCCCTGCGGTACTTCAGCGCTCTCCGCTGCCGGGGATGCTCCCGGCCCCCTGGGGCAGCGCTGCCGGCCGCCGCCCGGCTCCTTGAGCAGCCTCACTGTCCGTGCCCCCCGCAGCCTCAAGTCCCTGCTTTTCCTCTCTCAGGTGCGGGCGGAGGGAGTGAGCGGGTGAAGCCCCCGCCCGGCGGCCTCCCCCATGGTGGGCTTCGGGGCCAACCGGAGGGGCGGCCGTCTGCCTTCCCTTGTCTTCGTGGCGCTGCTGGTGGTGATCGCCATCCTCGCCTTCAACTGCTGGAACGCCTCGTCCCGCCAGGCCCTGCTGCAGGAGGAGGTGGCGGAGCTGCAGAGCCAGGCCAAGCGCACCGAGGTGGCCCGTGGGCGCCTGGAGAAGAGGAACTCTGACCTGATGGGCAAGGTCGACTCCCACAAGAAGCAGCTGGAGCAGAAGGAGGCCGACTACAGCCACCTCAGCAGCCAGCTGCAGGCCAAGGACGGCCAGGTGAAGAAGTGCGAGGACAACAAGGTAAAGCACAGGCTGCTTCGGGGCAGCGGGAGGGTCCCCCGGGACCCAGCAGGGTGGCTCTGCCTGGGTGGGGCACCGTTTGTTCTTGCCTGGTGGTGTCCGCTGCCGCTGCAGCGCCTGGAGCCTGAGGATGGAACAAGCCGCCGGAGGCACAGGTTTCTAGAGCCTGGTGCGTTGGGTTTGGTTGCAGTTGGGACGTCGTTGGTTTTCCACAACTCCCTGAAAGGAGATTTGAGCCAGGTGCGAGTCGGTCTCTTCCCCCCAAGGAATAAGCGGCAGAGTGGGAGGAAAAGGGCTCAAGTTGTACCAGGGGAGGTTTAGGTTAGATATTGGGGAAAAATCCTTCGCTGAAGCAGTGGTTAAGCCCTGACCCAGACTGCCCAGGGCAGTGGTGGAGTCTGCATTGCTAGGGAGGTTTCAAAGCCGTGGAGATATGGTGGTGACCTGGCAGTCCTGGAGAAGCAGTCAGACTCCATGATCTGAAAGGTCTCTTCCAACCTACGTGAGTCTGTGGTTCTGTTTGCAGCACGCTCGGATTTCTCAGTGCACCCCAGAGAAGAGCTGAGCATCCAGCACAGGCAGTATGTGCTAGCGGTGCGAACACTCACAGCTCACTGCTTGCCAGATGGCTATTTTTAATTTAATTTGATTTTAGTTTAATTAGGCTTTCTCCTCGGCTGTTTGATCTTTTGTAATCAATCCAAAAGCTCCACGTAGCCTTAAAACTAAAATTTGCTTGGCCTGAAGGACAAGGAAACAGGTATAAAAGGCTGAGGTGTAGCACCCCGAGCTTGTTTTCCCTGTCTCTCTCAAAATGCCTGGCACATCAGGCTCTGCTTCTCATGCAGCCAGCGTGTACTTGGGAAGCCAAAATTCTTGCAGCTGACAGAAGGTGTCATTTTCATTAGCTGCTAAGGGACAAGCTAATAGAAAATTCAGCTTGCCCTTTTATGTGGAGGCGGCCTGGGGATTTCTTTTGTTGTGGAGGGGCAATGAGTGAATGCCTCAGCTTTGTTCCGCTCTCACAACCCTCCCAGGCAGCTCTCGACAGAGGAGTTGAGCTGACAAGTTCTCAGCCGGGCACGATGGTGTGCACTTTATTTGCATGCAGTTCCTAATTCTGCTAATTGAATGCTGTTTGGCACAGTAGGATTTATGGAAATCTCAGCCTCTCAGGGTTATTACTGCCTGAGTTTGTTTTCTCTAGCCCTTTCATGTCACACATTTGATGAGCAGTGCAAGAAAAAAAACCAACATTTAATTGTCACAGGAAAATCTGAAATGCCAGGGAGGGTTTGGAACTAGATGATCTTCAAGGTCCCTTCCAACCCAAATCATTCAGTGAATCTCTCATTACAGGCTCCTTCAAATCGGTTTAGTTTGTATTCTGATTTCTTTCCCTACCAAACCATTAAAAGGAATCCATTTGTGTGTTCAGCAAACTTTCTTGTAATTTTTTTTTTCCTCTTAGATGAGAATTCTGAGATTTCTTAGGTTTCTTCCTGAGACTGGAATAAAAAAGCCTGAGGAGAGATTTAATTGTGGGTACTCATGCTCTCCACGGGAGGTAAACGCAGCAGAGACCACGGATTGGAAGTATTAGTCACAAAATATTGTGATGCTGCAAAATCGAGTTTAATTTACAAGTGCTCCATACAGAAAACAAAACAGTTAAGGCTGAATGAGAGAAACTGAGCTCAAATTAAAGCAGTTGAGATTTTAACAAAGATGCTTTTCCTTGTAAAAGAAAATTGGTGCTTTGCTAAACTCTTGGGCCTTTTGGTGTTGGCTGGTTGTTTTTTAACTGAACTTTTGCAGGCAGATAGAGGGCAAATAGGTTTAGCTGTCTGTGCTTTTTGATTAAAAACAAGCAGCCAAAGATGATGATAGTCTGAAAACCCACAGGCAGTCATGGCACTGAGTTGGAATTCCCTTTCCCATGCTGTTTGGGATATTAAAATAACAAGAGTTCCTATCCAGGATGGCAAATGACTGCTGAAGGTGTGTAAGTACGTTGAAGGTGCCACCAAGCTGCAGTGGAGGTGCCTGAGGGTATTCAGGGGAAGTAATATAAGCAGAAATGTGGAGTTGGGCTGTTCTGTGTGTAGGCCGAGTTGGGGTTGTGTTCCTGCTTAGTCTGTGTTCCTAGGGCAGGGAGCTTGTTTCATGAGTTATTCTAACTGCCAGGTATAAAGCTCCACGGGTGGTGGTCAAGAAAGTTGTTGGGCTTGCTTTAGATAAAAGAAATCTGCTTTACTTTGGAAATCTGTGGCATTTTACTGCAGGACACCAGGAGAGAAAACTCAAGTCCTGTGTCAGGATGTCTATAAGGGTTGTGGGCTTTGGTGCATAGGGAACAAACTGAGGTGCTGCTGAGCTGCTCTTGCCTGCTGACCGTGGTGGTGGTCTCCAGAAATCTGGCTGGTTTGGATGCTTGGAGTCTGCTGTCTCCCAGGGCAGAGAGGAGAAACTGGGCTAGGAAATCTTAGAAGTGAATTTTATTGCTAGCCACATGGATGCTGCAGTCTGTGCCCTTTATCTCTGTTCTGTGTTCCAGAAACTGCCATTTAAGGTCAGCCACTGGCTTTGGAATATCCTGTCCTCTTGTGCCCAAGATGTTCAGTGTGCCTTAGGCAAGAATAGCACTGTGTGTTATCAATAACCACTCACTGACCCTTTTTCTTTCCCTCCCACGTAAGCTGTTGTCATCTTCTCAGTGGCAACAATCCTGTTTGTTGGCCTTTTTTTTCACTTAAAAACCCTTTAAATGACTCTAAGAGAGTCAAGAATAAAGCTCTGCTTTAGAGAATAGAGCTCTGTCACCAAAAAAAAAAAAAAGTGAGTAGTAGGCATAAAGTGACCAAGACCAGGCTTGAATTATGATTGCCTTTTTTTTCTCTCAGAACAGCATTGAGCACAGAATTACAGAAGAGTTTGGGTTGGAAGGGACTTTAAAGATCATCGAGTTCCAAACCCCCTGCCATGGGCAGGGACACCTTCCACTAGACCCAGGTTCCTCAAGGCCTCGTCCAGCCTGGTCTTGCACATCTCCAGGAAGGGGGCATCCACATCCTCCCTGGGCGACTTGTTCCAGTGTCTCACCACCCTCAATGTAAAGAATTTCTTCCTAATCTCCAGTCTAAGTCTCCCCTCTTCCAGCCCAAAGCCATTGCCCCTCATCCTATCACTACAAGCCCTTGTAAAAGGTCCTTTCCCACAGAAGTTCTTTGCATCCTATGGTTTTTTATTTATGATCTTGAGGATCTTGAGATTTTTACCTATGAAACTTGAGGAGTGGAGATTTAGACGGGCAATTAGGAAGAAATTCTTCACAGTGAGGATGGTGAGCCACTGGCACAGGTTGTCCAGGGAGGTTGTGGATGCTCTCTCCCTGGAGGTGTTCAAGGCCAGGTTGGATAGGATCTTGATCAACCTGGTCTAGCAGGAGTTATCCGTGGCAGGGGGTTGGGACTAGATGATCTTTAAGGTCCCTTCCAAGCCTAACCATTCTGTGAATCTTAGTCCCTCTGTAAAGTGCAGGAGCCGTAACAAACCAACACTGTTCCTTCCAGGATATCAAGTGATCACAGCAGGCTCTGTTTTTATCACAGGTCAGCTCTGCTTTATGCTTCTTTGTCCTTCCAAGAGATTCTTTGCCTCGTGGACATGCAGATGAAATGTGCATTTCCCACTGCTGAGGCAGTTGGAATTTCTGCAGGCAGCTTCCTCCTGGCTCAGTGGAGTCTGTAGGCAAACCCAAACCATCTCCCTCCTCCCTCCCCTGTGTGTGTAATGAGCCAGTCACACTGCACCAGAACATTGTCTGCTGTTAGGAGCAAATGTAGTAGTGTGACCTTGGGTTTAAAAAAAATAACCCAAAAGACAAGAAAAAAAACTCACAAGTTCTTGAGAGTTCTCCTGTCACCCTCTGAGGAGCTCAGAGCAAACCAGGGAGTTCTCTCTTGGAGCTTGTCTTGGGAGACAAAGAGGGATGATGGTTGCCTGGGTGTTTGGTTAGCACAAATTCCCTGAGGATTTCATACCTTGAGGAAACTTTCTCACAGCTCTACACATCCCTTGCAGTGAGCTCAATAAAGGGACTGAGTGGCAGGAATTGGTGGTGGAGAGCTTCCAGATGGCAGCTGTCCGGATGGTCATAGCTCTGTTTGATTGCAACTCTCAGGGGCTGGCTTTCTCCTTCCAGAGCTGTCACTGACAGTGCCAGGTGGGTAACGCAGCCTTGCCCCTTGGCTGGTGTTCCACAGGATGAAGCTGTTGAGTGAAACATCCTGGGGAGCAGCTGGGGGTGTTCCTTTTGCCAAAACTGCCTGAGAGCTCCTCAGGTTACGGTGCTGTAGCTTTACAGCAGTGATGTTGAGATCTTCCAGTCTTGCCTTCTGTTCATGAGGGTCACAATTGTCACTTCCAGTGCTGTACTGATTGTGTGATGATCATAGAATTCTAGATCACACAATTGTTTGGGATGGGAAATAGTTGTAAGCTCATGGAGTCCAACCATTCCCTCAGCACTGCCAGGGCACCACCAAACCATGTCCCTCAGCACCACATCTTCACGACCTTCCAGGGATGGGGACTCCACCATTACCCTGGGCAGGCCAGGCTGGACCCTGACAACCCTTTCCAGGAAGAAGGTGTTCCTCATATCCAACCTAAACCTCACCTGAGGAAATTTGAGGCCATTTCCTCTTGTCCTTTTGCTTGTTCCTTGGGAGAAGAGACCAACTGCCACCTGGCTCCAGCCTCCTATCAGGGAGCTGTAGAGAGCCAGAAGGTCTCCTTTCAGCCTCCTTTTCGCCAGGCTCAACAACCCCAGTTCCCTCAGCTGCTCCTCACCAGCCCTGTTCTCCAGATACTTCAGCAACTTTGTTGCCCTTCTCTGGACCTGCTCCAGCTTCTCAATGTCCTTCTTGAAGTAAGGGCTCCCAAATGAACCCAGGATTCAAGGTGTGGCCTCACCAGTGCCCAGTACAAGGGGACAATCCCTGTCATGGTCCTGCTGGATCCATTACGGATCCAAGCCAGGATGCTGGTGGCCACCTTGGGCACCTGGGTACACACTGGCTCACCTTTGGCAGCTGCCCACCAGCACTCCCAGGTCCTTTCGCACCGCGCAGCTGACGGTGATACCTGTTCTGACAAGGGCAGCTGGTAGGCCTAGAAGGATCCCGGAACTATGGCGTGATCTTGTGCAAACAGACTTCTCAAGAGCTTTCCCGTGCTGCTCCAGCACATGCCCCAGCTGTGCTTGGGAGTGCCCAGGCTGGTGAAGCTGCCCAGAGGAGCAGGGCCACCTGCTCATGCTGTGTCAGGCACTTCAGAGGGTGCTCTTGTGAGATAAAGCAAGAGCTTATAGAGAGATATGGGTGGGTGTTCACCATTTACCACCATTTCATCAGGAAGCAGTCCCTGTCCTGCTGCACACAGATAAGCTCCAGCCTGTTTGTCACATTGTTCCCCACAGACTGCTCCAATCCAGCACTGGAAGGTTGCCTGGTGTGGAGGTAGCTCCAGTACACACTGGGTTTGGGATGTATTTTCTCTGTGCAGAGCTCATTGGGCTACAGAGAATTTCTCTTCTACATCCCAACTGCTTTGGAAGGAGAAACAGGAGCAGAACAAATAGGTCTGGACTCAAGGAGGACACAGCTCAGAGAACTGGACTTGGGCCATGGTTTGTGGAGTGTGATTTTTGCATGTGTAGGTGGAACAGATCCCATGAATCATAAAAGAGCTCCTTCCCTTTCTCTCCTTCAGATGAGGGACAGCTGAGCTGTCAGCTGAGCTCTTGGGCATGTAAATTCTGTCACTTCTCCCTGGAAGTCAGCATCCCCAAAATGAGAGATCGTGTGATAAAGCCAACGCTATCTCCATCCAGCTCCCACCAACAGACAGCAGCTTTGGAAGGAGAAACAGAAGTAGTACAAATAGGTCTGGACTCAAGGAGGACACAGCTCAGAGAGCTCCTCCAGCCCACTGCAAGCCCAGGGGTTGCAGAGCAGAAGCCTAACAGTGGGGAGGGTTTTGTGGGATGAATTCTGATAGATGAAGGTTGGAAAACCAAACTCTCTGCCTCCTAGCATCTATTCATTTGGAGATATGCTGGGTTCTGGGAGAGGGCAGTGCTGGACTGGAAAACAGGGAAAAATTGGTCATTACTGCAGATGGCTTTGCAAAGTAAGGCAGGATGCTTCATTAATGCTCAGCAAATCCTTTTTATGTGCTCTCCTGTCCTAGTGTCACACATTCACAGAGTGGTTTGAGTTAGAAGGGACCTTAAGGATCATCCAGTTCCTATCCCCCTGCCACGGGTGGGGACACCTTCCACTAGCCCAGGTTGCTGAAGGCCCCGTCTCACCTGTGTGACTTGCTCCGGGTGATCCTGCTCTGGCAGGAGGAGTTGGACTCCATGATCTCCAGAGGTCCCTTCCAACCCCCATCCTTCTCTGACACTTAACAACCAGGAAGGTTACTAAAGACATAAATAATTCACTGAAAGGGAAGGTGGAGGTGGGTGGAGGAAGTCTGAGAGCGAGGACATGTGTGGGTTTGGTTTGTTGTGACAGGAAACATGGGTGGCTGCCTCAGACACTGAACTACAGAGTAGGGCTGGGAGCTGGAGTAGCCTCTTTGTATGTCCTGTGACAGAGGAGGTGTCTGTACTTCACTTTGGGAGGTAGCTCTGACCTTGTCACTCCAAGGTGACACCTTCTAGAGTGACTGTTTCTATTGATTCTGAAAGTACCAGAAGGTATTTCCAGTAGCAGCAGTGCCTGATGAGGGTGAAAAGCAAAAAACCACAACCATTTCTCAGGATCATAGAATCCTAGAATGGTTTTAGTTGGAAGGGACCTTAAAGATAGGCAGGGACACCTTCCACTAGACCAGACTGTTCAAAGCCTCATCTACCGTGGCCTTCAACACCTCCAGGGAGAGAGGGGGCATCCAGAACCTCCCTGGGCAACCTGTTCCAGTATCTCATCACTCTCATGGCAAAGAGTTTCTTCCTACTCTCCACTCTAAATCTCCCCTCTCCCAGCTCAAAGCTACCACCCCTCATCCTATCACTGCAAGCCCTTGTCAAAAGGATGTTCTCCACATGCCTCTTTCTGCTCAATTTTGGTTTTACACCTCTCTTCATGTAAGAACAAGACCAAGCATCTTTCTTTACTGTGCACACACATCTCTTATTTATTTTAACTGCTATTCCTTTTTTCCCCTTTACTAAAAATAGCAAATTAAAAGCTGCTGTGGGAGTCTGCTGGTGTCAGAGTCTCTGTTAAAAATAAAATGTGTTAGGAATTTTAGGCAGCATTGCATAAAACATTTACTTTAAATACACATTAGGTAAAAATGGGTTTTGCTAGTGGTGCTGCTCCTTTATTTTTACACACTTAGATTTTGACACTGGCAATTCACCATCTCTTCCTGCAGGGTGTTTATTTTAGTCCTGACAAGCTACTTTTTGATAGATGTTCTGAAAATAGCTCTAGGTCCTTCTTACCCAAGCCTAAATCCAGTGTTTAGGTTGGTGAGATCACTCACAGATAACTTGGGTGTGTTTACAAGAAGGTTGCAGACCTCATTCTGCTGATCCCTTCACACAGAATCACAGAATGTTAGGGGTTGTAAGTGACCTCGAGAGTCCAGCCCCTCCTGCCAGAGCAGGATCACCTAGAGTAGGTCACACAGAAACACATCCAGGTGGGTTTTGAATGTCTCCAGAGAAGGAGACTCCACAGCCTCTCTGGGCAGCCTGCTCCAGGGCTGTGTCATCCTCACAGTGAAAAAGTTTCTTCCTTTTGTTTAGGCAGAACTTTCTGAGCTCCAGCTTCAACATCTTTTGTATCCTGTACCTGGATCAGGACATTCCTCAATATCAATCCAGGCTGGGGAATGGTGAGATTGAGAGCAGCCCTGCAGAAAAAGATCTGGGGGTGCTGGTGGGTGAGAAGCTGGACATGAGCCAGCCATGGGCACTTGCAGCTCAGATGGCAAATGACAGCCTGGGCTGCATTAAAAGCAGAGTAGCCAGCAGATGAGAGGTGATTCTGCCCCTCTGCTCTCCTGAGCCCTCACCTGCAGTGATGTGTACAGCTCTCAGGCCACCAAGACAAGAGGGACAGGGAGTGCTTGAGTGGGTCCAAAGTAAGCTGTGAAGATGATCAGAGGACGACAACACCTCTCCTATTGGGACAGGTTGGAAGAGTTGAGGCTGGGCTGTTCAGCCTGGAGAAGAGAAGGTTCCAGGGAAACCTTAGAGCTGCATTTCAGTATCTGAAAGGGAGCTGCAGGAAGGCTAGGGAGGGACTGTTCAGAAGGGCCTGTGGGGATAGGATGAGGGGCAATGGTTTGAAACTGGAGCAGGGGAGGTTTAGCTTTGACATAAGGAGGAAGTTTTTCACAAGGTTGGTGAGACACTGGGACAGGTTGCCCAGAGATGCAGTAGAGACTCCATCCTTGGAGACATTCGAGATGAAACGCAGTGTGACCCTGAGCAGCCTGATCTAGTTGAAGATGTCCCTGCTGACTTCACAGGGTTGGGCAAGATACCCTTTGAGGGTCCCTTCCAACCTAATGAAATCTGTGATTTATGAGGCAGACAAACACCTGAGTCCTGTGCTCCAACCCTCCTGTTCCCTGCTGTCTGCATTTCAGTCTAACCATTCCTTCCTCTCAGGTGAAGCTGCAGAACAACATCTCCTATCAAATGGCAGACATCCATCGTCTGAAGGGTGAGTTATGGCCAGCAGGGATGGGGCAGGCTGGGAGAGTTTGGGTGGTTTTTAACTGCCAGGTCCTGCAGAACACACCTGAAATGAAAGATCAGCCCAGGGTGTGAATTTTGCTGTGTCCTACATGGTCTGGATCAGCGTAGGGTTGGCTCTTGTCTGCAGGAGGAACATCTGCTCTGGCACTGCTCACTTCCAAGAAATTAGAGTCACTTTCATGATCAACTACACAGCTTAGTGTAGCCTGGATCAGCAATGCTGGGATGTGCTGGGTTAGAGAAGGTCCAGAAAACACCTTCTGAGGCTGCTCCATACATGGGCTTCGGAGAGGCCTGGAGCAGTGAACATGCCAGCATGCCACACACTTGGTGTTTCTGCCTGGGTCTGCAGTCACATCCCCTTCAGGCACACATTGGATTTTCCCCATCTTCCCACCACCTGCACCCAGCTCCTTCAGCAGAAACAGCCTCACAGGTAGACTTTCCTTTGCCTGAGGCAGAAATAGCTCCGATTGCAGCAAACCCCAAACCAGGACTGGGGTTTTGACACAGTGTCAGAAGACTTGTCCTGTCCTTCAGTGACATTGGCACATGTCACTAAAGTGGCTTTTTTTTCCCCCAAGGTAGGTTAAGAATCTTTCTGTTTAAAGAAATAACATAAACCCTGAGCAAGTTTGGAACCTGTCTGGCAAGCTGTACGTGCTGTGGGGTATTTTTCCCTCGTATTTGTATCTTGATACTAATAAATACTTTTTTGCTCTTCCCTGTAGAGCAACTGGCAGAGCTACGTCAGGAGTTCATCCGCCAGGAAGATCAGCTTCATGAGTACAAGAAGAACAACACTTACCTTACCAAGAGGTTGGAGTATGACAGGTGTGTCTTCAAGAGTGTTGGGAACTGTGGGGTGAGGTGTGCTTACTAAAAGTGGCAAATTCATCCTCATTCTGCCAGTCCTCAGACTTGAGTAGTGCTCACTTGGTGGTGAACTTTGACTTACTTGCTTGTTTGATCTTGAAGTTGTAGTGTTTTGTGGTGTTCTGCTCCTCCACCCGAAGTGAGCTGTAGTCTAAGAAAAGGTCTTGATTTATTGGAATTGTGTTGGACAATTTTAAGTCCAGTTCCAACCCCCTTGCCATGGGCAGAGACACCTTCCACTAGACCAGCTTGTTCAAGACCTCATTCAGCCTGTCCTTGAACACCTCCAAGGAGGGAGCATCTATGACCATTATGTTTATTTCACTGTTTTTCTGCTCTGTCCCTATTTTTCTCCAGTTCTGCTTTCTTGTTATGTCCAATCCCTTTCCACTTCGTACTTATTCCAGCACAAGGCTTTTTGGGGGATTCTAGAAGGTTTTAGTCCAACAGACTTGGCCTGGTTTGTGGATATAGTCCTTCTATCTGATTGCCTTTTATATATGTGCACCTGTAAATAGAATCTCCTTTGAACTTCCAATCAGTGTGCAGTATCTTCATTCTTACTCCCTAGGAGGAGTAAGTATCATTTCTGTCCTCCAGTCCCGGTAGCTCATGGCCCTAAACTGAGATTTAACTTTGGCTTTCAGTGCCACTTTGTATTTTTTCCCCCCTCTTTTATGTCTGGGAGAGCAGATGCACCAAATGAAAAACGACTAACAATGTGTTTCTAATCAAGTCTGCAGTGTGGGCAGCAGATCAAGGAGATGACACTGCAACACGAAGAAAACATCAAGAAATTAATGGACCAAGTTGTGCGGGAACAAAAGGTAATGAGCAACTGAATTAGAAGAGCTGATTGTTGGAGTCAGCGTTTCAGATCTGTGGAGGCCTTGGATGTTAGGAACAGTTTATTTCCCTTGAAGAGTTGCTGGGGCCTGTCCCAGCCTGCCCCATCCTTGGAGGGGTTTCAGAGCTGTGGAGATGTGGTGCTGAGGGATGTGGTTTGGTGGTGACCTGGCAATGCTGGGTTAATGGTTGGACTCCATGAGCTTGGAGGTCTTTTCCAACCTAAATGCTTCTGTGATCCTATGATTTCACACCTAACTTTTAAGTATGACCCTGCACAGCCCTGATGGGTTCACTGCCTCTTTGGCTTGGGCAGTGAATTGAGCCTTGAAGATCAGGCTTCATTTTTTGCTGCAGCCTCCCCTGTGATATCGTTGCTGAGGATTTCAGCTTCTTCTTTGTAAAATGGATGTTATTTTACAGCTCTCCAGGGTAGGATCTTTGTTCTTACAGCCTTATATAGGTTACTGAACAGAGGAACCTGATCTCTGCTGAGGCTTCGAGGTGCTAATGTGATGCAAATAACAATGGTATTTGAGTAGTGCCAGGAGTGTAATTACATGGTGCAAACTGCCAGTAGAACAGGGGCCTTTTTCCTACAGACAGATGAAATAACCTCATTTTCTTAGCTTTTCATTTCCTGGCTTCATCTCTGTTTACAAACATTGCAAATAAAAAGGCAGATTGAAGTAGATCTCAGTCAGATCTTTCTCAAAGTCTTAGAATAGAATCTCTGACCTGAGGCTTAAGGCTTCTACTTAAAAGCAGCCCACACTGGTATCAATGTCACAAGGCCTTGCTGGTTTACATTTTCTGTTCAGTTGTATCCATGCCCTCAGGATTCAGGTTGCCATACAGGGGACTTGTGCTGGGTTAGCTTTGGTGATATCTAACTCAGAAATGTGAGTAAGCTTGAATTCAAGCGTGTTTGCCTTGTGATTTTTTCAGGGATCTGCTTAATATTGATTCTTTATGAATTTGTTCTAGCAGGCCACACAAAAAATTCAGTCCAGTAAAGACACTGAAGTCAGTCCCAGTAATGGTGACCAGGCAGTATCTAAGACTGCTCCAGAGGCAGAAGATGAAAACACGGTGAAGAATGAGCAGCCTTCAGATCACGTCGCAAATGGCAAAGGTACTTCCTTCTTTTGGTCATTTCTGATAGATCATGGGCCAGTGGTGGTATTTCCTTTGCTGTCACACAGAATTGTGTGTTTCTCTGCAGTGGAATGGTGGATTCTTTGGCTCTGATCACTTGATAAGCAGCATGTGATTGTACCAAGTTAGAGACTACAGCTGGCCAGCGACTGACATCCTTTTTGGGGCCCTTTAATGACAGTAGCTCCCTGTGTATTTTTATCTTCGCTTTGTTGGCTCACTTGGCATCTCCTTCCTCGTGTGGCCAGGTGTGAACTGGGTATGGCCTCTCTGCTCCCTGTGGGATGGTTTTGAGGTGAGCTAGGGAAGGGACAGCTTGTTGGAGAGCTGGAGTCTGCGTGGGGAAGGTGACTGGGGGTGAGGAGCACCAAAACCCCCCTGAGAAGTCTGTAGCTATATAAGGCAGTAGGGACAGTGGAGACTCTTGCTTGTCAGGGGCTGTACAGGAGGCTCTTGGTGAGTAACAGCTGTGGGTGTTTCCTCCCTGTAGGCCTCACCCAAAGGCAGATGGGTTCCTTTTGTTCCCACTTTCTGCTGCTGAATCAGCACCTTGTTGTATCAGCTCTGTATCTGTTCCAGCCAGCTTCTTGCAGCAGGCTTTCCTCACTCTGCTACCTGCAGCAGTGTGTCTGCTTCCCATCCTTCCCTCAACACTGCAGTGACTTTGGGAGTGCTGCTCCAGAGCAGCAGTGACCTCAACAGTACCAAATCAGGAGTGCTGTGGTTGCGTTATCAGTATGGGACATGTTCTCTGGATAAGGTATTTTTCTTCTGGTCTTGGAGCCTTCCACAAGAGGGAAATTCACTCTTCAAACATGACATGAATAAGGCAGAATATCCTTTTCATGTCTTGCAGAGAAAGTCAAACCAGGAGGAGATGCTGGCATGCCTGAGATAGAAGATAATGATCCTGCTAAAGCTGAAGATACTCCCACTGGTCAGGAAAAGAATCCTAATAGTTTCACATTTGGGTTCTTAGTGCTGGTAACCTGATGGAATAGTATAAATGTTTTGTAGTAAATGGAAAGCTTAAAGGCTGCCTCAGGCAGTAAAATTCAAGTGGGGTGCAAAATCTCCTTTTTTTCCTGGGCTTTAGTGGTTTGAATTGCCAAAACTGAATGCTTCTGGTAACTACTTCCTCCAGAATATTGTATATATTCGTCTGTGGTTTAAAAAAACAAGTAAAGAACAAAGAGAAAAGAAAGTTCTACAGGACTGTTAAAGACCTGGTAATGTAGTGTAGTGTCTGTTTCATGTTAATGCTTTTGCCCATGTGTTTTATTTTAGCTCTAAAGAAGCCACTTATTTCAGCTCCTAGAGGTGAAGCTCATCAACCTGTTATAAACCTGCCAACTGAACAGGCCCACGGTCCAAATCAGGCACCAGGTAAAGTCTCATTACCAGGTGACAGGTCAGCATTGTGTAGGAAAACACTATGCAGCCCTTCTTGTGAGGCTGAAGTGGTTGCAAAAAGGAAAACAACAATTTCTGCAGGATACAGGCTCAGGTGGATTCTCAGTCTAGCACTAAGGGTGCTGGTTTTAGGCTCTCTTCCTGTTTCTGAGCCTTCTGACCAACTTCAATCAAATTTGAGTTAGAAGCTTCATCAATAGATTTCCCTGCTGGACAGAGGAGGGTAACTGAAGTCAGCATTCTTCCTTGGGGCTGCAGCATATGTCAGAAGGTGGTTGTTCTTGTAGCCAGTTGTACTCAGACATTAAAGAGCAGGGCTGTCACTGCTCAGTGTCTTCCTGTTTCTGTCAGCACCTCACTGGAGGGTGGTGTCAGGAAAATTGAGGACTTGTGAGAACTGCACTGAAAGTATTTAGACCTGCAGGACACAAACCCACAGAAAATACAGTTAATGTAGTGCTTGTGAATCAGGACGGTTCAATGTCAGAGAGAGCATGCCATCATCCTGCCTTGGATCAACCACAGCGTGGCCAGCAGGGCCAGTGCAGGGATCATTCCCCTGTACTGGGCACTGGCAAAGCAATAGCTTGAATCCTGGGCTCAGTTTTGGGCCCCTCCAAGAAGGACATAGAGGAGCTGGAGCAGATCCAAGGAAGGGCAACAAACCTGGTGAAGGGTCTGGAGAACAGGTCTGGTGAGGAGCAGCTGAGGGAACTGGGGTTGAGCCTGGAAAAAAGGAGGCTGAGGGGAGATCTTCTGGCTCTCTACAACTCCCTGAAAGGAGGCTGGAGCCAGGTGGAGGTTGGTCTCTTCTCCCAAGGAACAAAGGACAGGACAAGAGGAAATGGCCTTAATTTTCCCCAGGCGAGGTTTAGATTGGACATGAGGTACAGTTTGTTCCCCTTGAGGGTTGTCAAGGCCTGGCCCTGGCTGCCCAGGGCAGCAGTGGAGTCCCCATTCTTGGTGAGGTATGAAAGCCGCAGAGATGTGGTCCTGAGGGACATGGTTTGGTGGTGATCTGACAGTGCTGGGTTAGTGGTTGGACTTGGATGATCTGAAAGATTGTCTGACTCTGATTAGGTCATACCTGCACTGCAAGCAGTGTGTGAAGTACTGCCCTGCTGACACCCATGAGCTGTGATGTACTGGGTTTGTATTTGAGAGGTGACCAAGCAGCTCAAAGGTTGTGCTGCCATTAGTGGTTCTTTTGGGGAAAGGCAGCAGAAATGTTCCTTAACTTCTTCCCCCCTGGCAGTGGATGCCTCAGCAGGTTAGAATCCCCTAAAGCTGATTATTTCCAAGTGTCAAAACTTTGAAGTAATTAGACTGTTTTTGTTGTTCTGAGGTGTTCCTTCTTTTTTCCCCTTAATGAATGAGAAAACAAAAGCTGGCAAGTGAAAAGCCTGCTGGAGAGTTTATCAAGAGAAGGTTTGAACTGAGTTTCAGGGGTTCCAGGCTTCTCTGTGTTCTTCAGTTGTGTAGTCCTGTGACTCTGATTGTTATTTTGAGCATAACTCCTATGACCTACAGCAACCTTCTCCTCAGGTCATAGCTCTTGAAACAAGAAATGATGCTTAGCAGATTTGCAAAGCAGAATTGGCAGGAGGATAACAAACTATCTAAAGGTGGTGTTATTGCTTTGGGCTTCATCAAGCACTACAGTAGACACAGCACATCAGCTTGGGTTTGATTCAGTACTGATGTGGCATGAATTACCTTTTAGCCTTCTTTGGGAACCATGTGAAAACCAAAGCTGCTTCCTCACTCTGTAGGTTTGCACAGTGACACTGATGGAAATGCTGACGTGGCCAAGCAGATCCCTCCAAATCCTCTCCAGCACTTAAATTTTGAAGAAAATGTGGAAAACCCAAAAGAACACAGAATTGAGACAGACCACATAAAAATTCCAAAGAGCAGAGTGAGTGACTTGCAGAAGATGAAGCAAAGTAAGTTGGCCAATGGCATCTCCTTTAATCCCTTTATGTTCTGTCTGTGGTGGACAATGGGCACCACTGCAGTGGGAGGCCTTCTGGAGAGCAAGCCTGAGAAGAAATGTGACGTGCTGTGGGTAGTAGATACACCTTAAAGAGAAATACTCAGTTGTTCAAAACAAAAAAATCAAACCCCATAACATTTCCTTTATAGTAATTTAAATGCTTTTGGAAATTACTACACACTTAAGTCAAGACTCTGCAGCTTCCTGAAAGGCAGCTGGAGCCAAGTGGGTCTCAGATCTCTTTTCCCAAGGAAGAGATGAAAGGACAAAAAGCAATGGCCTCAAGTTTTCCCCAAGGAGTTTTAAGTTGGACATGAGGAATAATTTCTTCCCCTTGAGGCTTGTCAAGGCCTGGCCCAGGCTGCCCAGGGCTATGGTGAAGTCTCCATCCCTGGAGGGGTTTGAAAGCCGTGGAGATGTGGTGCTAGTGAGGCGATGCTGGCTAAAACAATTCTGTGATTCTGTGAAAAGAGGGGGTCAGCAATGGAGAAGTTTATAAACATGAATGTAGCCAGTAACTAAAGGATGAAGAATTA
This sequence comes from Tricholaema leucomelas, assembly GCA_013400475.1. Taxonomy (NCBI): domain Eukaryota; kingdom Metazoa; phylum Chordata; class Aves; order Piciformes; family Lybiidae; genus Tricholaema lacrymosa; species Tricholaema leucomelas. The sequence continues at coordinate 1,621,444 of WAAF01019949.1, read as the reverse complement.
GATGTGCAGAGGAAGTGACAATTAGCAAGGGAGCAGCTCAGTCAGAGCTGATGCGTCTGGCAGCAGGTACTGGTCCTGAGCAAGTGTTGGAAGTGAGGTTTTTCTTCTGGGATGTGTTACCAAGAATGCCTGATAAGGATCTGATTTAGCTGGTGCTTGTGAGGCCATCCCTGGATTTAAACATCAAAGAGATGTGGTGCAAAGCTGGAAGGAATTCACTGGAGAGGAAAGAAAAGAAAGTTGGGTTAGAAGGAGGGGAAAAAAGCTTTGAGAAGACCAAATTTGAAGAAGCAGGAAATAGGCATCAATTCACTGCTCTGCTATTGGGGATATTAAGAAACAGATCTTTAGGGAGGGCTTCAGTTGTCTCAGTGACCATGGTGGATCTTTCTGCTGTAGGTACGTTCAAAATGGGCCTGCAGCCAAGCTGTGCAAGCTCTGCTTTCACCTCCTGTGTCCTGAAATGTACCAGACTCTTTAGCTGATTGAAGGAGCCTCTTGAAGCCCCTGCTCTCATCTGAGTGACTGCAGATGAAATGACAGAGCTCCCTGGGCTTGCTCTGGGTTGGCTGTCTCCCTGGTGATGGAGGAAAGGATGGGGTCTAGATGTGTGGGCAGGAGCAGTGAATGGTATGTGTACTGTAGGCTGTGAATGGTACCTGAGAGTCAGACACTCAGGTTAGTCTTTTCTCTTTGCTTCTTCATGTTTGGAATCACTGAAACTGCACATTGCAGGAAGGGAGAAACTCTGTCACACTCACAGGAAAAGTGTGCCCAGCAGGACCAGGGCAGGAATTGTCCGCCTGGACTGGGCACTGGGGAGGCCACACCACAAATTCTGCACTGACCTTTGAGTCCCTCACTCCAAGAAGGACATTAAAGGGATTGGAGACAGTCCAGAGAAGGGCAGTGAAGTTGGCAAAGGGTCTGGAGAACAGGTCTGGTAAGGAGCAGCTGAGGGACCTGGGGGTGTTCAGCCTGAAGAAAAGAAAGCGGAGAGAAGACCTGGCTCTCTGCAGCTCCCTGAAAGGAGGTTGGAACCAGCTGGAGGTCAGTCTCTTCTGCCAAGGAATAAGCAAGGGACAAGAGGAACTGGCCTCAAATTGTTCCAGAGGATGTTTAGGTTGGACCTTAGAAAAAAAATCTTCCCTGAAGAGGTTATCAAATAGGCTGGAACAGGCTGCCCAGGGAAGTGGCTCAATCCCTATCCATGGAGGTGTTTAAAAGACACAGAGATGTGGTTCTGAGAGTCATGGATTAGCACCAGCCTTGGCAGAGTTTGAGTCCAACCATTCTCTATGACCTCAAAGGTCTTCCCCAGCTAAACCAATGCTGTGATTCTATGAAAAGATGCTTTGCTTTTTTTATTGTATTGAATAAGTGTAAAGAGCAGCTTTGGAAGCAGGTACAGAGAGGGGTGCATTTTGAGAGTTTGGTTTCAGAAGCAGCAGAAGCTGGAAGTAACTGCAGCAAGGTCAGGATCTGTGCTCTTAGGTGACACCGTGGAGAATGCTGGGTGCAGCAGACCTCCAGTGAAGCTGCTGCTTCAGGTTGTCCTTAGCCTAAGAACAGCTACTCTGTGTCCTGTTTGTAAGTATCCAGCCTTGAGTCAGTCCAGAATTCATTCCAGAAGATGGTGCCTGCAGATTTTAGCAGCAGTGACATCCTCATGGAGCTGTCCCTGACCTCTTGTGCTTCAGAACATTTTACTCCACTGTGCCTCAAGTAGTCAGTCCCTGCAAAGAGGACTAATTCCTGTGTTAGAGTCACTGACTCAGGTTTGGAGTGATTGGAGATCCATCATGCCATCAAGATCCCAGCTCCTAGCTGCATGCTTCAGAAAGCAGTTGGTATGGGCAGTGTTCTGGTCTTGTGTGAGAAGTCATCTCCTGCCTCAGGCTTTCGTACTCCTGACTCTGCAGTGAAGCTGCCATCGTGCCTGCCCAGCCTGAAATGAGTGCTAGAGGTAGGGGGTTGTGAGCTCAGCTTTTCCTGCCTTGCTTTGAAGCAGCTTGAGCTGCAATACCAAACTTCTGAAGCAGAATGAAGCACTCCTAGTGAAGGAGCAGCTGCTCTTGAAGCTGTGCTGGGACCTGAGCTCCTCTGAGCTGTCCAGTACCCTGAACTGCTCGAGTCAGCTGCAGCTCCTTGCTGTGCTTCTAGGATCTGTGGTTATTATTTTAATCTTTCCTTCTTTAGTCTGTGGGGTACTCATCTGTCACTTGTTCACTTCTACATATCTGAGGGTTTGGTTTTCCTGTAGGTTCAGGGGATTCTGTTGTCTTTTCACACCCTGTTTGATATTTCAGGTGGGAATTGCAGAGTTCTACCTGCTTTTTGTGTACTATGGCAGTGTCTAGACCCACAAATAACAGCAAGGGTTCCTCAGTTAGAGGTGAAGAGAGAATGAAGAACACAAACTTCTGATCTCTACACAGATCGCAGCTTTTTCTTGCTTATTTAATGAAAAGACCAAAAACTTCTGTTTCTGTTTATTTGAGCTGCACTAGATGTGACTCTTGAATAAGCTTTGGTTACTGTTCTGATGTTCATTTGCTGCCACTTAGGAGCTTTTTCACTGTTTTCACAAACCATTTCATTTTCCGCTCTGTCTGTTGTAATTTCAACCTCCTTTCTAACCCCAGTGTTGGAACCTTACCCACCAGTTAACTGCAGATCACCACCTGCCTTGGCAGAGTTTTCCCTCAGCCCATTTCCATTTTAATCCAAGATTTTCACTTGCACATGATCCCTCCAAGACTCTGCAGATTCAGTGCTGTGCTCTTTGGGCAGCCTGAACTGAGCAGCTTTCCTTGTGTCCCACTACATACCATCTCTGAATGACATTACACCTACATCTCTCATTGTGTGCTTGCTTCACTCTTTGTCATCTCCTAGTTCCAGATAATTCTGGTTTTACCTATGTGTTGTTTCCATGTCTGGAACTATTTTTAATTCTTTGGAAGACAAAAATGGTGGGTTCAGAACATTCTGAAAACTGCTAAAGGTTAGTAGGAGAGCAGAGTGTGAAGCCAAGTGAATGAGGTAGTTAGATCAGTGTGGAGATGCAGGGCAGATTTTTACTGGTTTTTCAGCACAGAGCATCCTCTGCAGACATGGATGAGGTCAGCAATGTATTTCTCTGTGGGGCAGGAAAATGCCATACCTCATCCAGAAGCAGGCTAGGTACAAACCATGCTGCTGTCAGCTTCCAGAAGCAGCCTAGGTACAAACCCTGCCACCGTTAGCTTCCAGAAGCAGCCTAGGTACAAACCCTGCTGCTGTGAGTTTCCAGAAGCAGCCTAGGTACAAACCCTGCTGCTGCTTCCAGAAGCAGCCTAGGTACAAACCCTGCTGCTGTGAGTTTCCAGAAGCAGCCTAGGTATAAACTCTGCTGCTGTGAGCTCTCTAGCCTGTCAAGAAGACACTCACTTGTGTTGGTGGGTCAGTAGAGCTGGGTCTGTGTGTGGATGCTTGCTCTGGATCTGTTCTTGCTCCAAGGAGTGAAGCTCAGAACCATCAGACTGCCCAAGATCCAAACGCTGAAGGATTTAGAGGTGTGCATAAGTTGTGTGGTTCTCCCCCTGGCCCTTTTCCCTCTCCCCCTTTCCTCCTCCAGCTGAAGCTCTCCAAACCCTGAGACTGTCTTAACCTGCAGCCTGCCTTTGGTGAGAACCTTCCTGTTTTCTTTCCTCTCTGCTTCTGACTTAATCCTTTGCCTACTTCACAGGCCGGTTCTTTGATGAGAATGAGTCCCCTGTTGACCCGCAGCAGGGCTCTAAACTGGCAGATTATAATGGGGATGATGGGAACGTGGGTGAGTACGAGGCAGACAAACAGGCTGAGCTGGCTTACAATGAGGAAGAGGATGGTGATGGTGGAGAAGAAGACGTCCAAGGTGAGCTTGGGCCTTACCTCCATCCCACTGTGATGAAACCCACGCTGTTGAATTTGTGTAAAGCTTTGCCATTTGGGGCAAATCTCTAGCAGAGGAGAACTAAGCTTTAGGCAATCCTTGGCAGCTTGCTCTTGCTGTGTTTGAAAGCAAGGTTCCAGCAGCTCTCAGGGAGAGGGTTCAATACCTGATTGCAGTCCTGCGTGTACAGCCTCTGCTAGGCAAATCCAGACCATTTCAGCAGTGGTATTGTCTAACCCCCAGATCTGTTCCTTTTGCCACCACTAAAGCAATTACCGAGCACGGAAGTGCCCTGCTTTTGACAGCCACTTTTGTCCCCACTCCCTAGAGGTGTGGTGTGCACCCAGAGCTGGATTTAGCAATTCTAAGCCATCAGGTTTTTATGCCTTCTACACAGATTCAACAGGCTCCTGCTTTTCCTTGCTAACCAACCTCCCAGCCTCAGGAATGCTGTACCAGCCTAACCCCTGGATGTGCATGTTCACCCTTTGTTCTGCATGGCAGCCCATCTCCTCTCATTGCTTGTCTGCCATCCTCCATCCAGCTGTTTAGTGATGTCTTGGGGAAGGTTTGCATGTGTGCAGACTGAAAATATTTCTCCAAATATATATGGTGTTCCCAGTTAAGGAAGTGGGAAATAGGCGGGGGGGGGAACCCACCTTGATTAAAGTTCATAAATTCATAGAATGGTTTGAGTTGGAAGAGACCTTGAAGATGATCGAGTTCCAACCTCCCTGCTATGGGCAAGAACACCTTCCACTAGGCACCCTGATTTTGTTCCACCTAATGGAAGTTTTTAGCTGCTAGTTTTCCAACTGTGGATTTAATTGGTGTAATTAATGGGAAAAACTGATAAAAACCCAACAAATGTCTGGGGGCATGCAGCTAACTCTGCAGTGTCAGCAGTTTGGAGCTGGGCTGGCAGCTTGAAACTCATAAGCAAGCAAAAGGAAAGTGGATCAGAATCCTGGGCAATTAATGAACTCACTGATTAAATGGAAAGGCTGCTGCTGCTCCAGGAGATGTGGCCTCTTGTGTTACACCTCTGCTCCACACCAGTGGTGGATTTTAGTCACTCTGGCTCACTAATGTCTGTTCCTCAGGATGGAGTGTTGCTGGGCTGTAATTTGCTTGTGCAAGCTGCCTTCTGAATGAGGATGCAGAGGTAGAGAGCTGCTGCTGTGGAAGCAGACCTGCTTCTGATTGTGACCTCATAGTGAGGAGGAGAGCGTGGTTTTTTGGGCACAATTGTGTGTCTTAGCTCTGCAAATCAGAGCAATTGTTGGGCTTTTGATGGTTTTTAGTTTAGTTCCCCTTAGCAGAAGATGACACCTGGCTCCTCACACCATAGTTCCTTAACTGGCATTCAGCATTGGAGGTTTGAGGTGCTAACCAAGGCCATGGAGCTGTGACTACATCTCTCACTTCAACCATTCATTTTGGGCTTGCATTTACACTTTACCTGCTGGGAAGAGAAGGAGGAGGAAGAGGAAGTCTTTACAATGAGGATGGTGAGACTGGAACAGGTTGCCCAGGAAGGTTGTGGATCCCCCTTTCCTGGAGATGTTCAAGGCCAGGTTTTATGAGGCCTTGAGCAACCTGGTCCTAGTGGAAGGTGTCCCTGCCCAGGACAGGGAGTTGGAACTGAGTGATCGTTAAGTCCCTTCCAAACCAAACCATTCTGTGATTCTGTGATTCTATGACTGCCCATGTTGGGCAGAGACACAGCTCTTGCTGCACCCCAAAGCTCCATGGTGGTTTGCTTCTCAGCACGTTACTGTAGTGGTCTTCACAGGGAAGCGGTTGCCTTTGGATAGCAAGAGCTGCCATCATGATTGCTCTAAACCTTTCCCAGTGACGTGAGTGATGCAATTCAAAGCTCTGACTGGAAGTGGCTTCATAAGACCATTTCCCTTTGAGCTGTGGTACCTTTCAGGTTACTGCTCTGGTGGCTTTGAATTTGAACTTGGTGACAATCTCTTCCCTGATCACCCCTTCGCATATCCGTGTAGACACAATGGATTTAATTAGAGTCCTTTCTAGAAGCTGCTTCATGAAGAATGGGCTGAGCAGGGTTTGTTACTATCTCAGACTTCATTTCCCAAGCCCTTTGTTCTGTTCTTTCCCAAGAACTTGTTGACTTGATGTGATGCAAGTCAAGGAGCCTGGCAAGTGGTGCTTCCAGAAGCAGTGTCTGCTTTTAGTCTCTGCTTGCAGGGTAGCAGAAGGCAGAACCGATGTGGGGTTTGGAGGGAGGGAGAAAAAAAAATGATTTTTTTTTTTTGTCTAAAACCCGTTGGAAAAACATCACATGTCTGGGAGCAGGCATGTGGCATCTGCAGACAAAGCCAGTTCATTAGCTGTGGTTGTCTGCTGCCACCAGAAGTGTGTGGGTCTGGGGCTGGAGTCATCTGAGGAGAACACGCCAAGGGGTTGATGGGAGTGTCAGTCTTCAGTCTGGTGTCCCTTTGCCAGCCCACCTGCTCCAAGTGCAAGGTGAAACTCAAGAGTTGTTGGCTCCCACTACAGTCAGTGTTGTTTGTGGTGGCTAGGTGGTGGTGGATTGTAAAATCAAGTGACATCTGTGTGCTCTACAGCAGTTTTTTGGTGACCAAAAGCATGTGCTGTGTAGATCAAACTCAGCTCTTTGCCGTCAGGAGCAGATCACCATCAGGTCCCTGCCTCATGTGCAGGCTGATGAGTTGAGATAAAATAATGATGAATAACTGTTGTGAAAGTGCTGGAGAGCTCCAGGTGGTTTCTCAGCTAGTGAAAGTAACCCTAAACCTTGCTTTCCATAGCTTTGAGCAGCCACCTTCCTGAAGGTGAAGGAGCACAGCTCTAAAAGGCAGCAAAAGCTCAGAAATTGACAGAAAATGGGTTCTGGGGACTCTTTCACTTAGGGAAGAAAGAAAGGTGAGGACCCATACAGGAGAGATCTGGACTACAGCAGGTACACACACTCTGAAGCATCACTGAAGTGCCTCTTCCTGATGGACTCTGGGGACATGCTGCAGTAAATGACTGTTCTGAGGATGCACAAGCTCGGGGTGGTGTTGATTTTTCATGAGGCTCAAACCCCAAGAGCAGAAGCCACAAACTAGGAATTTCCAGGTTCAGGTAGAACCTTCTAGGTTCCAGTTTTTGCCGTTTGCACCTTGTCCTGTCACTGGGCACCAGTGACAAGAGATTTGCCCCATTCTCTTGACCCCTTTAGCTCTTGCTGAGCACTGAGCAGATCCCCTCTCAGGCAGCTCTTTTCTAAGCTTAACAGCCTCAAGGCTCTCAGCCTTTCCTCCTCACAGAGATGCTCCTCAGAGTCTTGGTAGCCCTCCTCATGCCATCTCTGTAGATACCCAACATGTATAGAGGTTGACAGCAGAGTCAGCTCCAGCATTAGTCAAAATCCCATCACTGAGAAGAAATGTGCCAGGTTTGGGAAGATGTCCTCTGTCCCATCTGATGAGGAGGTGGGACCAATATTGCCTCAGCCTGCAAGGGGTCATTATCCTGTGGGTACCCAGCCTGGCTGGAATCTGTCACACTGTTACCTGTAGAGCAGGTTAACAAATGGCAGTGTGACCTCCCAGAGTGGTTGACTTGGAAGATGGCTCTTCTGAGAGAGTTTGACACCTTTCTAGGAGGATTCTCCAGTTTCAGCAGGCAGTTTAACCAGTTCTGTCATCTCCTGAATCACTCAATGGCTGGAACAAAGCCCAGGACACTGTCCCAGGGTGCTGCCCTCACAGCCCCACAGTGTTCTCTGTGTTCCCAATGACTTCATCTCTGTGAGCAGAGCAGCCTGGTTCTGGTGGAATGGGAGGGGGGCACACATGCTGGTGTTTGCAGCATGCCTTGGGAAACTGTACCTAAATATTTTCTCAGTGGCATCACATCAGATTCCATCTGAGTGTTCTCACTGCAGATGATGAGGAAAGAGACCTGCAGAATGACCTGGTGGATTACAGCAAGTCACGCTTCAGCGACGGCGTCCTGTGAGGTGGGAATGGGCTGAGAGGAGAGCTCAGCTGAGGAACCTGAGGTGCTGCAGAGCTGAACCATGTCTACTTCAGCATTTCTTACTCTGAAGGAAGCTGCTGATGAAAAGTGACAAGGAAACTCCAAAATCAGTGAAGTAAGGAAGGGGAGGAGGCTTTCTGTACAGATGTACATAGTTGTACTCTTGCAAATGGTGTGAAACCCACAGATCTGTGGTGACATCCAGCCAGTTACTCAGACTGCACCTTCTATAATGATCTCTCCACTTAAACCCAGCACTAGCAACAGGGGCTGAATCGTTTCTGCCACCCAGAAAACTTTGTAAGCTGCAGAACTTGTACAGTTTGTACCTGATGTCACAAACAGCCTGTGGAAACGATGGACAGCCAAAGGACTCCTTTTCTACACCACCCCTGCTGCTCTCACCGGGGCTGTATCTCTCTGGCTGCAGGTGAGCTGAGGATGAAAACCGAGTGCTCAAAGTATTGCTCCTTCCTTCATTTTCCCTGGATAAAGGCCAGGACAGTCTTGGGAAGCAAGTCCCATCCTGATTTTCACATACAGTGACCAAATCTTGTAGCTAGAGCTGGAAATCAGTGATAATAGAATGAACCTTTGGTACATCCTGAGAAGTTGTGTTACTTACAATAACTTCACTGAACAGGTGACAAAAATATTGGAGCCCAGCTTCTAGGAGATCTCTGTGTAGGTGTTTAAGGTGTTAGTGAGGACCAGACAAACCTACAACAGCTTTGTGGGACCTGACTGGGAGAATCAGCCCCTCCTACCCTTGGTGGACACGCCATACATGCTGTCACTGTCTCAAGAGCATTGTCCCTCCTGTGTCACAGCCACTCCAGATGGTTTACATTGTTGTACTTTGCTACAGGTCTCAACACCCTCTGTGTTCCATGGTTTTTTTCCATCAGGTTTTGTCATTCAGAACCTCCTCTTTGACGTCCTCCATCACAAGGTCTGTCGGTCAGAACCTTTGGTATCTGAGTTCCTCCATCACAAGGTCTGTCCGTCAGAACCTTTTGCATCCTGTGTTTAAGCACTTTCTGTTTTTTATTCTGTTCCTCTGCAGTGGTGGAAATGGTTTTTGACCCAGCCTGCTTCTCCAAAAGGGCTACTGTGACATGACATGATAGGGCCTATGACATGGGTGATTGTACTTCTCTCTGTACTCAGGTTTGAGACAACAGTTTGGGTTTGCTCAATGCCAGCTCACTGACCCTTCTGAATCCATTTCAATGGTCAATCATTTTAATTTCTCTCTCTCTTTTTTTTTTTTTTTTGTGGCTACAGGGATCTTCTACCAATCAATCTGCACTAAGAGTCAGATTCTGGTGATGCATCCCAAGGGGATTTCCTTTTTTCATTTGTTTCATTCTGTACTCCAGGAGGCAGATGGGGGAGAGTAGCCCTTTGCATGGTACCTTCAGCAGAAGATAAAACACTGAACCTGCTCAGAATTAGATCCCACACTAACACTGCACAACAAGTATGGGTTGTGCCAGGAGCCTAAGAATAGCATCTGCAGTAAAATCTGTATTTAAGCATTACCATTTTTTTGTCTTAAAATGTAATTTTGCCCTGAATTAGATGTTAACTTGGTTCTTCTAATGAAAGCAGCATTTATGGGTTCTAATAAATTAAGTTGTTTAAAGTATGTGAGCTTCTGGATGGCTTTTCTCTTTTCCCTAACTGGATTCACTTCGGGCTTTGCAGAAGTCAAGGTTCCAGCTCCAGTGCTTCCAGTTGCTTCACAGAGGCCAGCTCTGGGGTAGTGATGGAGATGTTAAGTGCCTCTCAGTTTGGTTTTGTTACCCGTGGGGGTGGTGCTCCCTGAATGTTCCCACCTGAAAGGCTGCTTCAACCCCAGAAGCTGTGTGCTTGGTGGGAACAGGTACAGGGACACAGGCAGCAAATCCTGAGCTGCTTGCACAGAAAAGAGAAATGTGGCAGCATTGTGCCTGCTGTGGACAGCCTGAAATGTGTCATGGTGTCACCTCTCACACTGTGCAACAGCTGCTTTGGCCATGCTGGAACTGCTGCTTCCACCCTTTGAAGCCTGCGAGACTTTGGATGAAACAGTGGAGTTCCCGAGAAGCTCTTTGAGGTGAGGGACACTACAGCTGAGCTGCCCTTTGGTAAGTGCCCTCACAAATGCTCCTGAACCCACTCCAGTGACTGTGGTTATGGAGGAGAAGTAACAGAAGATGTCCCAGTTTGCTGCAGGGGAGCTGGACTAGATGAGCTCTAAGGTCCTTCCAACCTAAACCAGTTTATGATTCCACGAAATGAACCTGCTCTGGAGCAAGGAGTAGAGGCTGAGGAGCAGGGGCTGAGGTTCACCCCCAGCTCAACAGTCAGTACATCCTGTGACTGTACTCTGACTCAGACTGGTGTCACCCTTCCTCAGCAATGTCGTGGGGACATTCACAATCATGTTGTATTGTGCACACAATCCAGCGTGGTGGGGGTTGGAAGGGACCTCTGATCATCCAGTCCAACTCTCTGCTAAAGTAGGGACACCCACATCAGCTTGCCCATGATCACAAGAGCCAGGTGGGTTTAGACTCTCTCCAGAGAAGGAAACTGCGCAACCTCCCTGGGCAGCCTGCTCCAGGGCTCCAGCACAGTTAGCTTCTTGTAAATAACATTTAATGTTATTTCTCTGACTCCACATCAGTGGAGAGACCTGCCCCTTCTGATCAGCAGCAGAATGCTCCGTTAGTGCTCAAGGAGCATTTTGGGACGCTTCCCATCTTGGGTGAGGTGATGAAGGACACCTGTGACAGCATCCCACCACCCTCCTAGCGAAGAAATTCCTCCTGATGTCCAACCTAAATCTCCCCTGCTCCAGTTTCAGATTATTGACCCCATCCTATCACCACAGGCCCTTCTGAACAGTCCCTCCACAGGCTTTCTGTAGGTCCCCTTCAGATACTGACATTTGGAGGCAAGATGCCAGCTCAGGTGGACATCTAGTCTCAACTGGCATGCTCACCTTGTCTGTGTCTGTTCTGGTTTTTGAAATCAATACTCATAGTTTTATGGCTTCTTTCACAGTCACCCAAGGAAGAGGAAATAGAGAATTATGAAGGAGAGACAACAAATGTCCTTGAAAGATAAGTCCATCTCTGGTTTGGTTGGTATCTCCTTGCAGAATGGTGCAACCTACAGCATCAAAGAAGTTGTGACAACAGGCAAAAGGTGCCAGTTCCCTCCTGAAAGGACCAGGAGACCCAGCAGTGACCTGGACATGTGAGCTGCAGCCTTGTTCTGCTGTGGTTTGGGGGGGATGAATTGGCTTGAGTACAGTGGAGGAACAGTTTAATCTGAGCAGGTATCCTTTTAAAGAAGCTAATCTAGGTCAACAAACCTTTTGCCCTTCCTTAGTGAGCCAACAATGAAAGAATTTTATTTCTTAGGGGAATTATTCTGGCAAATTCCACTTTGGTACCAAAAAAAAGTCTGGGCTGCTCCAGGAAAGAGCCAGTAAGTTCAAGCAACATTCTCTGAGGGTTTTTGTTTGTAAGTGGCTTTGTGACAGCTGTTTTGAGCCATGTCCTACTCAGACGTGGCTCCTGCTGCTTCCTCCACCTTACTAGTTAGTCTGGTGCCACCTTTTCACCTGTTTGTCCTTCAGGCCTGCAGCTCTGCTTTACTGTCCTTCTCCTCACACAACACTAGCAATCTCTTGTCCAGTGGGCATGCTGGCTTCCTCCCTCACAGCCCAGCCAGGCAATCTGGTGGTGCCTTCTCCTATGTCATCCCTGACCAGCAGCACCTCCTCTCCTACTGTGCCTCCCTTCCAACAGCTCTTCACTAGCTGAGAACCAGGAACTGTCTCTCTGGAGGACTTTGGGCATTTGATTCAAAAGGGCATCAATTCAGTGTCCAAAGAATCAAGCTGAAGATGCAAGACAACAAATAAAGGAATCTTCATTTTTCAAGGATTCATGGAGCTCCTTGTCCTCAACTTCATGTGAGATCTGCCCTTTGCACAATATCCTGGGAAGCTACAGGTCTCACCAGTTTCATCCTGTCTTTTACTGCTGCAGCAACACTGAACTGAGGTAAGTGGCTCTAAGTTGACAATTCCTAAAGCAAATGTCCCCAGAGGCAAACAAAGCAACCCAAAAAATGGCTTTGCTTCATTTTTGCACAGAATCATGGAATCACTTGGGTGGGAAGGGACTTTTAAAGCTCATCCAATCAACCCTGCTGTACTGAGCAAGGAGATCTGCAACCAGAGTCTCAAACAACCTGACCTGGAATGGTTCCACAGGTGAGGCATCTCCCGCTTCTGTGGGCAACCTGGGCCAGAGTCTCACCAACCTCTGTGTAAACATTCTTCTTGTAAAAAGATCAGTTATCTTTGATTTTCCTAAAGACCAAAATTATCAGTTCTATGTTTCTTGAGCCACTTTATACATCAATTTTAGAGCCTAGTTTGCCAGGGAGCTGAGACCTCTCACCCAAGAGATGTTTCACCTCGCTTGAGGAAGGTGGAGCACTGAAGCAGCGATCATACTGTGCTTGCCTTCCAGCAGGGAGAGGAGCAGGTGGCTGAGCAAGGTGCAGCAAGCCCATGTTTTTCCACTAAAGGGCTGTCAAACCTTAGCTCACTTCTAAAACCATCAGTTTAAAATATTAATCCCTGATCTGCCAGTTCTCATGCCTGCACCTCACAGACTCCAGACAGGTTCTGCTCACACCACAAGTGGTGCTGATGACTGAAAATACCAATGACTAAACCAGCTCCATTTGGGGTTTACACTGTGATTTTGCGGTCCCTGGGCTGTTTCTGCTGAGCCAATCCTTGTTGCCATGGAAATGGCAGCACACAAAACATTGACATATTTCAGAGCTACTGAAACATCTGCTTCCCTGAGAGCACCAGCTAGACGTTCAAGTGAAACTGGCTCTCACGTTCAGTGGGACTGCTCTGCAGGAGAGATCAGACAAAGCATCTTCACGTGTTGGCCCAGCCCAGTGCTTTGTCAAACCCTACACCCAGGTAGCTCAAGCAGCTCACAGCTGAGTTCCTCTTTCAAAGCTCCTGTTACCACTAACTCAACTCACCTTATCAGGGCAGACCCGAGGAGGAGGACTTAGGGGTACTGGGGAGTGCAAAGCTGGAGATGAGCCAGCACTGAGTGCTCCCAGCCCAGCCCCAGCTATGTCCTGGGCTGATCCCAGCAGGGTGGTCAGCAGGAGGAAAGAGAGGATTCTGCCCCTTTGCTGAGACCTCACCTGCAGTGCTGGGACCAGCTCTGGAGGTCTCGGCACAGCAGAGACGTGGACCTGTCGGAGCAGGGCCAGAGGAGGAGGCCCTGCTGTGAGGAAGCCTTCTGCTGGCCTTCCAGGACTTTGAGGGGCCAGTCACAAAGCTGAGGACAGACTTGAGCAGGGCCTGTTGTAAGAGGAGAAGGGATGATGGTTTGAACTAAAAGAGGGAGATTCAGACTAGAGAGAAGGAAGAAATGTTTGCCCCTGAAGCGGGGTGAGAGCCTGGCCCAGGATGCCCAGAGAAATGGGAGATGCCCCATGCCTGGAACCATTGCAGGTCAGGTTATCTGGGGCTCTGAGCAAGCTGCTGTAGTTGCAGATGTCCCTGCTGGCTGCAGAGGGGTTGGACTGGATGAATTTGAAAGGTCCCTTCCCACCCAAACCAGTCTGGGATTCCATGACCTACATGGCCACGCATTTCACTAATCTGGTGAAGAAATGGGACCAACAAAACCTTTTCATCTTTTCATCCAATTTTTATCCAGGCTTTGAAGTGCATCAGGTCACCTTAACAAAGATGAGCACCTGCTTCTCCCAAAGCCTGATTTCCAGCCCTGGTGGCATGGAAAATCCAATATTTAAAACAGGATTCAGACTAGATTAACTTCTCCAGTGCTCACTCCAGCCAGGCAGGCACTGTCCTCCTAGAAGCCATGTTAGCTGATTTTTAATACAGATCTTTACAGTGGAAGAGAAAAAAAGAAATAAAGGAGAGGGGCAAAGGGGAGGGAACCATCAGCTGACAAAAGCATATTTTATTCTGCCTGTACCAGCAAAGCACAGTTATTCCTGTTACTCTGGGTTTTTTTCCCTTTTTTAGGATGATTTCTGTTTGTTCTTCTCCCTACACTTTTGAAGACCCTAGTGCTCCCAAAACCTGCAACCAGCTAAGGTGAGTTACGCACTTGCCGGAAAGTGGAGCTTCCTAGTGACTGGAGAGTGAAAAGGGTGGGAGTAGGTAAGCTCAGGGGGACAGCTCCCTGTCCTGCTGGCCACACTGTTGCTGATCCAAGCCAGTATGTGCTGGCCTTCTTGGCCACCTGGGCACATGCTGGTTCATCTTTAGCTGCTGCTGCTCCTGACCAAACCCTTCCCCACCTTTGCCATCCTCTCAAACACAGTCAGCCTGTGGCAGAGTCATTGGGTGGCCTGCTCTGAACAGTGAATTTTCTGTGTCCAGTTGAGCAGAGTGAACTCTATCAGTGTTGTGATTGAGGACAAAATACTTCCCAGCTTCAGAGCACAGACACTAATCAACATCTATCAGCTGAGTAGGGAAGTTTAGGGGAATGCTGAATCCCTCAAACATCCACAACTGATAGCTCTGATTATCAGCCAGGAGGAAAACTCTTGTGATGATTCCATTTCCCAAAGATGTCAAATGCCAAGTTCCAGGCTGGATGAGGCCTTGAGCAACCTGGTCTAATGGAAGAGGTCCCCTGCCCATGGCAGCAGGGTTGGAACTAGATGATCTTTAAGATCCTTTCTATCCCAAACCATTCTATGAACCTATGAGGAGAACAAACCACCTGCACCCTTTGCATAACCAACTCTGAAAGCATCATCTCCAAGAGGTATCTTACCAGCATTCAGAGTCTATGCAAATCAATGTTCTGATGCCAAAAATCTTTTGTCCAAGGTGAAACTGCAAAAAGACATCTTCCAAGTAATTTCTGAGCACCCAGTGAGTGCAGGGCTTTGTTTTGATGCCCAGCCCTGAAAAGAAACCCAACTTGAAGAGCCATTAGCATACAAATGGGAAATGAACTTTCAAAGCTTATGCAACTGCTGCTCCATTACAGGCAGCTCAAATCAATTAGGTTGTTAAAAATCAGAGGAGAAATCTTTGTTAAGAGTTTAAAATGTGAGTGCTCCCTTCTGCCTCAGACACACGTTTGGAATTTGAAGCTGGTAAAAATGTAGCTTGTTAAAAAAGGGGAGGAAAAACCCAACCAAATACCATTTCATGTTCTCTCAGCTACTCTATTTTCCTCCCTTCCTTCCCTCCTTGCTTCAATATTCCTTCCTCCCTACCCCCATTAAAGGGATTGAGTGGAGAATAATTTTTTTCTGGAGATGATTTGATTCAGTGCTCAAACCTAGAAAGTGTGAAGTCAGGGCTGTGTTTTCTTCTGCTTGATGGGATCAGCAGAGCCCATAAATTCCAGGCACCTTTTAGGGAGAAGGAAAACGACGAGCAAAAACTTGAACTTTGCTGCTAAGACTGAAGGATGATTTCAGCAAGGTGAGAAACACCAGCACCTACAGCAAACAGACTCATTCTAGTCAGACCCAACTGCCCAATTCTGGGGTTTTTGGTTAAAAGTAACATGGAATCCACAAGAGCCAAGACTCACTGATGAACCTGGTTCACTCTGAACACCAGGAAAAGCAAACAAACTGGTGGGAAGTATCTCATTGAAAGGTAAAAAAAAAAAAAAACCACTCCAGATCTGTTTGAAGCATGTTAGAAACAAGTCCATTTGTCAGAACACTTAACAGCCACCAAGAGCACTCAGCTAAAATCCTTGAAAGACTGAAGTGAGAAGATGGAACAGGCACCAGATAGTTAATGGAGTCTGTGCTTTATTAAATCATTTTACATTTTCAGATAGACAAAATCACAACAGTGCAGAAGCCAAAGGTCACAGAGCACAGCAAGTCTCCTGCAAGCAAGTGAAATTCAATGTTCTTGGTGAATCACCAAGCATGATCTGCCTGGAAAACACACAAGGGTGACTAGATAACATCACACTTCTGCCTCAGTCTAACATGAGGACATGCAGCAGACCCTCTGCATAAAAAAGCTCAGTGATCAAATCCGTCATTAAATCTCCCCCCCACTTTAGTGTCACCTGCCACATGCCAAAATAACACCCAGAGGAAGAGGAGCCAAGTCTTTATCTGTCCCTTTGTGGCATATCCACTCCTTAGGAGGCACTTTTCTGCACGCAAACCAATCCCAGCTCACCTCAAATTGTGGTGGATTTGCCTGAACAAACGTGTGGTGCGTTCTGGTGGTACCTGGAAAACTCTCTGCTGCACAAGTTCACTCTTCCCCAGGTGTCTTAACAGCAGCTAAAGAATTTACATGCACCTACCCAAACAGGGCATGTAAAAAAGTAATTTCTCCAACTTGCAGATGCCACAAAGCCAAATTTTATTAGAACTCATGACATTACTACCCTAAAATTGGTTTTCAGGTAGCAACAGTAAAATATTAGTACAAAAAGTCCATTATTAAGCTTGCTTCAAGCCTGGTGTGTGTTATTAACACTCCAAACAGTAAATCAACCTCTTAACGGCTGTCAAAATGTTCTTACATGTTCCCAAGGCATTATAGCTACATTACAGAGCATACAAAAGGGTTTCTTCTGTGTAAACATATTTAATACTACTATTTTATTTGCATGTTGGGGAAAAGCTGGATCAAAAAAATGCCATTTTATTTGAAGGAAGGTTTTTAAGGCCCTGAGCTCTCAGCAGAATCTGTCAGTGCTCAACACCAGCCTCTGAAGACATTCTGTATCCATCAACTTTCCACTTTGTCCATAACATGGAGAATTTTGGCATGCCATCTATCTGTCAGCTCATTACTCATTCCAGGATCTACATGGATCTTTAAGCAACCTGGGGCCCAAGTGTGTAAAACTTGTAAGTTAAACTTGATGTAACCTGAGACCTTTCTCTTTGAGGGGAAAGACCTGAATACTTAGCAGAACCAAAAATCTTGCTGCAATAGACTAGAAAAGTGTGAGACTGGATGCTTTAAATGAATGCTCTGCACTAGAGCTTTCCAGATGTCCCCAGGACTAAGGAACCCATAATTCTCTAGTGGTTTAAGTAACATAGGAAGAAAAACCCAAACCAACCAAAAATAATTTGGGGCATCTATAGCTATATATGAGAATGCAGGGAGGGTTTCAAGCCAGCCAGCAGCAGAGTAATGATATTTATGCAAGAACTTCATGCCAATATAGAGACCACAATACTCTGAATTCCTCAACCTAGGTCAAATTCTCCTTGTATAGCCACAACGAGGCTACCAGCATGGACACTCCACATTGTAACTTCCTAAAGCAGGACCCGGGCACTTGTGGGGATGTATTTCTACCCTTGCTTTGCATTTCTCCCCTTGTTTCCCAACAGCCTCCACTGCTACGCTGTGCTAGATCAAACATACTCAGCGCTTGACTGAAATCTGTGCTTGCTTTGTTTCTGAGGAGGGTTCAGGACCATCTGAGTTCTGATTGCTGTCAGCTGAAGTGTCAGCAGTGAGAACAGCGAGTCTGTAGCTGTTCCTGGACAGCAGATTGGAGCACAGACGTCTAGGCATAAAGCAGCAAGCACAGCCTGGGAGCTGCTTCTCATCCCAGTCAAATGCAGGGTTCTGTTTACCTATTAAACAACATTTATTCCCTTCAAATAAGCAAAAGAAACAAGAAATGCTGGAAATAAGGTAATATAAAAAAACACAAGCTCAGTTTATATAGCAACTATCTCTCAGTCAGGTCACAGTTGTCATCACGTTGGCAAAATAAACTGGACTGAGTGGCTGTGATCAAAGTACCACCGGGTATCTGCAAGAAAGATGCTGAAATACTTAGAACTTAGAGGAAGACCCACATCTCCCAAAACTACCCAAGAAATGAAACCTTTTTTCCTGAAATATAAAGCTCACAAGGCAACATTTAGGATTGTAGCTGTGATTCTTATGAAACAGAATTGTGAGGGATGACCTGATCTCTGTGTGTGGGAAGAACTCCGGCATCTGCTAAGTGTCAGATGCAACAGCTCAGAGGCTAAACTCAAAACCTGAACCAAATGCAACCCCAAACTGCAGGCATCTGGAAGTTACCAAGAGAAACTCTGGTTGATTCACCAATATTTAACCGCTTTACAAACGGGGATATCACTCCAAAGTTCCTTGTTAATGAGCATGGAAACACAAAGCTAATAGACCAGCAAGACTTAGGCAACAAAACAAAAAAAACCCAAGAGGTTGAAGGGGATGAGGAACAATGAAAAATGGCCTTCAAACCAACATCAGAGCACATAATTTCAGGAACGACCAACATTCTGGCAACTATATATTTTATTTCCTTCTCTGTGAAGGAAAATTACACCTAGAATGTAGACATTCCACTGTCAGGGGAAAAGCTATTGCTGCCAGCGCAGGAGCCTTGTCCTTGCCTCTCACTTGTGGAGAACCACAGCCAGCATTATTCAAGTTTTACATCTTACAGGCAAAGCTAAAGTTATTTTCATGGTCTACATTGGAATAGGGGGATAGGTTACAGCAGGTGAACTTTGCCTTCACAGCAATGTCAATTAGCAGGAAGATTTTTCATGCTCCCACACCTGCTGGCCCAGCACCCTCTCCCTAACAGGGCTCAGAACCTGGTAGCTGAAGGGTAAAAGACATAAATGTTCTGACACAGACAAGTGCAGTTCTGCTTCCCATAAAGATGAGTCTGAGGCCTGAGTCTCATGCTTTAATCTCTCCCCTTTACTGTTCTTTTTGCTTTCCCTGTAAATGCACCTCTTGGTGTTCACACAAATATCTGCTTGCTTTGAGCCCTGCCGACTGATTTCCTCTGGCAGCCGGTTCCACTCTAATTACACCATTTAGAAAGGATTTCCACCTACCATTTTTCAAAACTCCCACTTCCAAAGGATCTGTGAATGTCCTTTTGGGCTTATGCTATGAGACATCACCAAGTTATCTTGCCATACTAGTTCCTCTTAATGGACTGCAAATGATCTCCATTAAGTTTTAACATGTCCAAGCTACCCTTTTTCACAGCTAAACATACAAAACCCATCCCAGTGCTATGCTTAATGAGTGTGTTTAGAGATACTTGAATGCTCGGGAAAAAAAATGAGGCTGACTGGAGACTACATTGCTTCCCCTGCCTTTTTATTACTTTTCTTAAGCAACGGGTAAAATTAGTTCTATAATGACTTCTGCTAAAGAATACCTCAGCCCTGTGATAGAATTTTGAAACACATTTTGGCTTCACAGCAGCAGATGTGGTTCACGTTAACAAGCCAATAAATATTTTAAGTGACTGAAGAGCTGGGAATTTTATAATGTGATCCAGGTTTAAAAGCTAAGGAGGGAGTCAACAGGTCCTAGGAAAAGAGAACACAATGCCTTAGGGGTTTCTGCCTCCTGCTAGAGAACGTGGGGACAAGCTACTTTTGTGCAAGCTTTCCATTTTGAGCAATACCTTGAGAAGTTTTCTTCACGTCCTAAGATGTTACCCTGAAAGCTGAAGGTGTCTGTTTAAAAAGCTCAGTTCGTAAAAGTGATCACTAGCAGAATGGAAAATTAAGATACAGAAGTTCAGATGGATGCAAATTACAACTCTAACCTCACAACATCCTCTTATGCTTTATATGGCATGATATGGCCAAGCTGCTTCCTTCAGCCATTGAAATCCTCCAGCAAGCAGCTCCTCAACACTTCACAAACAAAGTCGCTGCCTAAAAATGAAAACAAAAAGAGAAAGTGGAACCAGACTTGGCAGGCTCTTAGCGCAACAGTTCAGACCGCAGCCCACCACTGCTCTCTTCCTCAGAGAGCAAAGATCCCCGAGTCGAGCAGCCCAAACCTCGTCGGGACGGCAGCATCCGGAGCCCCGCCGCAGTGTTCACCCTGCGGGCAGGAACCAGTAGCCTCCCGGGAAGGGCCTGACTAACCCGTGGGGCCCGTGCTCAGGCTGCCGGAGGGGAAGCAAGGCCACCGGAGTAGCAGAACGCCGGCCTCTCCGGCTGCAGCGGTGGCCGCGTACCGCCCGCAGCGAACTCTCCGCACCGCTCCCTCCCCAGGAAGCGTAGAGAAGCCCTATTCCCGCCCGTGATCGCGGCGAAATTGTCCTCACAGCCGCGGCGGGCAGCAAAGCTGAGCCAGCCCGGGGCCGCCGCTCCCTCCCAGCCCCGCCACTTGCCGCCGGCCACTCCCGGAGCTCCCCGGCTGGCAAAGCCGGCGCGGCGCGGCTCAGCCCGGGAGCGAGAGCTACTGCAGCCGCTCCGCCAACGAGAGCTCCCCCTCCCTCACCTCCGAGTACGGCGGGCCCCCCCTCGCCTCAGCCTGGGTCTTGGTGGGCACGCAGGGCTCACGCCCCTTTCCCCTCGCTGGTCGCCTCTCGCCTCGCCTCGCCTCACCTCAGAGTGCGGCGGCCGGCGCTCGGCTGTGCTCGGCCCGGCGCCAGGGAACGAGGCGGCCGCTGCCTCCTCCTCCGCGCAGCTACCCTCGGCCCCGGCGCCCGAGGCGCAGCCTCCCGCCCTCGGCGGAGGCTCTGCGCGGCCCGAGGAAGAGGCGGCTGGGCCCTCTGCCCGCACCTGCGTTCGTCGCGGCCCGCCGCTCCCCGCCCGCCTCAGGACGCCGCCGCTCCCCGCGCCAGGCCTCGGCTCCCCTCCTTCCCGGCCTGCCCCGGCGCCCGCCGGCCCCAGGCCCCCCTCCCCCGGCCGGGCCGCGCCTGCGCGGCGGCCCCTCTCCCCATCCGGGTCCCTCCGTGCGGTGTAGCAGGTCGGTAGGCGGGAAATGGCGACTGGCTGCTGAGCGGCTGCGGAGCGCGGAGCCCTGGCGGCGGTGTAAACACAGCGGCTCCCGCCCGGCCCGGCTCGGCCTGGCCCGGCCGCTGGGGACCCGAACACCAGGGGCCCGCCTCCCCAGTACCCTGCACCCACAGGTAAGTGACGCGGCGGGTCAGCCAGCGCGGGGTCCCAGCCCGGGATCAGGTGGGAAGGGAAAGGGTGGCCGCTCCGGAGTGACCGGCGGGAGCCTCCCCTCAGGGCCTGCCCCGCCGTGGGCCCCTGCGCCCCGCGTTCCCGCCCGCCCGCCTAGGCTCCGCGCCCCGCTGCGTACCGAGACACCCCCTCCCCTCCCCTGGCCGGCCGCGGAGGCCAGCCAGCCACGGTCACGCCGGAGCGGGGACGCAACCCTCCCGGGCCAACCCCCTGCCCCCGGCGGAGCTGGCGTCGCGGCTGTCACCCCCGCGCCGGCACCCCACGCCTGCCCCTCTAGGCCGAGGCCTGCGGGAAGGCTCCGCCGCCGCCCGCCCCGTCCCGCGCCCCGGGCGGCGGTGGGCACCGTGGGGGGAGCGCGTCCCGGGCCGGCTCAGGGGGCGTAGCTCTGCGGGCGGCATCCCAGCCCCTGCCGCACACGGGCGGGCCATGCCCGGCGTGGCTCCCGCGGGGCGGGCGCGCAGCAGGCGCCTGTTGCTGGGTGTTCCTGGCGCCGGGGCAGTTGTGCTAGACCTGCCTGTCACTGCCTCCGGGCAGGGGGCACAGTGGGCAGCTGCCGCCCCGCTGCTTCCCCAGAGGATGCTGGATGGTGCCCGGGCGGGGATCCCTGGCGGTGAAGGGTTGGTGCGGAAGGTGGCAGCGGCTAGGCAGAAGTAACGACACCAACTTTGCTGTCACTTGGGAGGGCAGGAGCGAGGGGCAGTCGGCCGAGATGCGCCGTGCGGGACCACTGCCATCTCACCCCGGCATTGGCATCCCCTGTCAGTGCAGGGGACGCGGCGTGAGCAGCAGCGTGTTGGATCCCGCATTGCTTATCTGTTGCTTCTGTGCTCTAACGGGTGCTGCTCAAGCCTGTTGCTCGGTTTCATGGTGCTCGGGAGCACATGAAGGGACAGGTCCTGCTCTTTCTTTGTGACGCTTTTGGTGAGCTCCAGCCTAGATCCTCCTGGGATATTTCCCTCTGCGATGATGACTGTAGCACTTGTTCTGATCCTAAGCCTATTGTTTCTGGTAGGAGTTTTTTTCATAGTCTTCCAGTTGCTTATTGTGTGCTTTTACCAGTAATTTAAAGGTTTTAATTATGGACTTGGCCTTTCTTGATCAGTTTCCACTATTACAATCCAGTAGTCCATGAAGAGGATCTCTAACTACAGCTATTACTCTGTTGCCCTGGGCAAGTGGCAACCTCTTTTGCCATTTCCCCATCAGTAAAATGGAGATAATAATACCTCAGAGACTTGTTACGAGAAGTAGTTAATGTTTGTAGAGGGCTTAAAAGACCTAAATGTTATTAATTAAGCCCCATGACACATTAAGGTAAGACTTAGTGAACCAGGTTTACACACGGATGAACTGAGGCAGGAAGAGATTATGATTGAGCTAGAGTAACATATTGGATGTGTGACAATAGTAGCAAACAAGTTATAACTGCTTCATGCTGTAGGCACAAGCAAACAGTTCTGTATAACAGAGATGATTCCAAGATTATTTGCCCCTCCCTCACCTCCCCCCTTCCACCCCTTCCAATTTCAAGCTTTTCTTCTTTAGGAGGTTTTGCCTGTGTAATTTCCAGTTGACTGGATAGCTCCAAGGACACTTGTGGCTTGCCCACTTAGAAGTGTTGCAGCAGTTTTCACAACAAGATGCATGTTCTAGGATGCAAGCCAAATCCAGACTTAAATTCCATAAAACACTTTTCCCCTGAAAACATTGTGTGGAACTTAGTTAAGACTTGATGCCATTCCAGTCAGTGGAGTATGCACTGAAGCTGCCATTCCTGTTTCATCTGAGAAAGTCCTTTCATGAAAGAAAAGAATTGTCGTGTCAAGCAGAGATTTACTGGTGCAGTTAGCTGGTTTTCCTGAGTTTGTAAACATTCCACATGTGCTGGAGGTGTGTATGTGTTTTCAGGATTCAAAGGTAGTTTTTCACCTTGGTTTCCACCAAGTTGGTGACTTCCTTCCACCGTGGTGATTGCCCAGCACACCAAGGTGACACTGTTGCAGGCTGAGCACCATGAAACAGTTTAAAAACAAAGAGTCTGTCAAATTCAAAAGGAAACTTGCCCTTCATCTCATATAATGTTTCCACACTGCACTGGCTTTTGGTTCCTTTGATCACCTGTAATGCTGCTGAAGCTGATACCACCAAAAGCAGTGTCTGCAGAGGACTTTGAGAATCACATTTTCTTTTCTGAACAGTTTTCTATGCAAAGATTTCATCGCTGTGAAAGAAACTTTCCCATAGGTGTAAGTGCAATAATAAATTGGAGTACTGGCACATTTTTGCAAGACTCAATATTGAACATCAAACTCAACTATTTTGTCAAGAGCTTGCCAGAAAAGCTGGAGGAAGGGGATGGGCAAGATGACCTCCTGAGTTCCCTTCCAGCCCCAGCCCTTCTCTGAGCCTGTAAGAGCAGGATGTGTCACATAGGGATGGAATTTGGCAGAAGCATGAAATTAATGTGCATTTGTAGGTGTATGTGTCTCTGGCAGAAGCTTGAGACTTGTTGCCTTTTTTGAAGGACGTGAGACTGTTAGAGCAGATCCAGAAGAGGGACATCAAGGTGATCTGAGGGCTGGAGAACCTCTCCTGTGAGGACAGGCTGAGAGAGTTGGAGTTGTTCATCCTGGAGAAGGGAAGGCTCCAGGAAGACCTTAGAGCAGGCTCCCGGTATTTGAATGGGCCTACAGAACAGCTGGAGATGGACTTGTTACAAAGTCATGGAGTGGCTGGAAGAAGATGGTTTTAGATGAGACCTCGGGGAGAAATGCTTCTCCATGAAGGTGGTGAAGCACTGAAACAGGTTGGCCAGGGAAGTTGTGGAAGCTCCAAGCCTGCCAGTGTTCAAAGCTGCATTGGATGAGGCCTTGAGCAACATGCTGTAGTGAAAAATGTCCCTGTCCACGGGTGAAGGGTTGGAACTAAATGATCTTTAAGGTCCCTTCCAACCCAAACGATTCAGTGGTTCTATGAAGGAGTAACTGGAAGCTCGAGAACATCCTCATGATCATTTCAAGCTCACAGCTGAAGCCAGTGTTGCTGTGTAACTCTCCAATTGTTTTCTCCAGTTTAGGGCTTTGCAGCTTTTCCCTGTTCACACCCTGGACAAGTTCTTCACCATCCATGTGTTTTCAGCCAGGTCTCACTCAGGCAGACAGTTCCTTTGTATCATGGACTTTGATAGTGTTAGCACAGCACTTTTAAGATTATCCCAGATGAAAAGGCTGTTATGTCCCCCCACAGTACCCCTCGTCTGCATCCTTACTCTGTACCTCTTCAGGAGCACTGCTCTCAGACAAGTGCCTGATTCATTGCTGCAGGTAGATCAGATGTGATGGTGCCGTATGATGTGAAAGACTGCCTGAATGGAATTCTTCTGTTTGCTGAAGCTTAACTTATTGAAGTATGGCCACTAAAGTGTAAATGGAAAATTGTTTTTCTCCTATTACTGAATCACAGAATGGCAGGGGCTGGAATGGACCTCTGCAGATTGAGTCCAACCCCTCTGCCAGAGCAGGCTAACCTATAGCACATTACACCAGGAACACATCCAGCTGGGCATTGAAAGTTTCTAAGAGGAGACTCTACCATGCCTCTGGGCACCCCATCCCAATGCTCTGCCTCCCTCAAAGTAAAGAAGTTCCTTCTCATGTTTAGGTGGAACTTCTTATGTTCAAGTTTATGCCCATTAGCTCTTGTTCTGTCACTGCAGACCACTGATAAGAGTCTGGCCCCACTTTACTGACACCCACCCCTCACTGCATATGAAGAGTTCATTTGATGTTAATACAGCTACTGAAGTCTCCACAAAAGCCAAATATGCTCCAGAAAAGCATAGCTGATTAGTCAAATCCAGAATGGGTTCCACTTTTGAGGGGGCAGGTGTTAAATCAGTAAGGGACCAGTAACCTCGATCTACGCTTGTCTCAGGTGTCAGGGCCTGAGAAGTGCTCTGACCACTGATTGAAGTGCAGCACTGGTGGCAGTGAGGGATGCTTCTCTCATTGTGTGGAGAACTTAGCATACACCAAGACACTTGAGAGCCAGCAGAACATGTTGGTTGGTTACCAGTGGAGCTGCCTAAATGGCCATTAGTTAGGATTTTAGCACAACAAATATTCTGCATTCACAACCAAAGACATTTTCAACAGCACTCAGAAAATGAAGTATGGAATCACCCCCAACTGAAGCAGTCAGGTTCAAATGTTGGGCAATAGCTTCCCAATTGGGAGCATCATTTTCTTCCTTAATGACTTTCAGTCAGATCAATTTCAGCAAATAATTTGTTTAATGTTCTCTTAACTATGGAAAACAAGTAGTTCTCTCACCATGCCTCATGATCCAAGGAAAACACTTGTCAGGACAGTGTGGTATGAGAGAACAAGTTGAGGGTCAGCCTGAAGTGCATTTCCCCCTTTGCCAGCACTCTCAAGTGTGTCATCTGTCAGAGGTCCCCAGTTTCCTCAGTCTCCCAGGCCAATGGATCATTATTTATGGCAACACCAAGACGTGTGGACAAGGGGAAGGAAATGTGTGGCTGCTAGTGGAGGGAATTAGCAGCCACATTGCTCTCTGCTGTATTGTGGCATTAAAAACACAGGCCTTTGTGGAGAAAGTTTTGTGAGCCCAACCCCATCAATCAGATTTCTGTGCATCTGGTCAAACATAACCCCAAAGCCACGTATCTGCTGCATTAGATCTGATGAGGATCTTCTGCCCACTAAGTGATGTGGGTGCTGGATCTGTGTGGAAAAGAAGTGATGCAAGATGAAGTTATCCTTAAGAATCCTAACCCCTGTCTGAACACAGCATTGCTGTTTACAAGGGAAGGAATCTAGTTAGAAGGTGTGAAGCACTTTTAGTTTTGGATTCCTGATACTTCTTGCAGCACTGTAACTTTAAGTACGGCATCATGAAAAGAAGTTTAACTAAGAGGAGCTGTTAGCTCCACAGCAGCTGGAAAATAATACTTCAGGTAGCACAATGCTAAAAGCTGTACCCTGCTATTCATTGCTGATCTACCAAGTGTGAGGAGGAGGGGAAAAAAAAAAAGAATCTAAAACAATTGGATTGGAATTTACCTATAAATAAATGATCCTATTTCATTTATATGTAAACAAACATACACAGTGGCAACCCAGCAGGAGCATCATTACTAGCAGAGTCAGGCTGGGAAGGTGATCCTGGAGGGCATGTTAACATCCTTGAAGCCTCACCTGGAAGAAAAGGAGCTTGTCCTTATTTGAGCTACGTTTAGGAATAGCTAATTTGAGTGAGTAAATTAACAGGAACTTGGATCAAATCAGAGCAGTTGTTCCAAGCAGCACTTTAGCTGCACTAGTTCAATCTAAACCTGAACTTAGATTACTTCAGGCCATTCTCAAACATGATTGCTTTGGTTCACCCTGTATTTTAGGAGGTGCTAATTAGAGGAAGGCAGGTAATTCAATCTAAGGATTAGACTATACCACAAGGACTTCATTGGCACAGCAGCACCAGCCTGGTTAGTGGTAAAACCCCCACACAAAGGGCTTCCTTTGGCCAGCACCAGTTGTGTTTGCACTTTACTGAGAGGTTTGTTGGGCTAGCTGGCTTTGACTGGTGAAAAGCAGCATTTTCCTCGTTACTTTCACATTTCTAACTGGTAGAGCTTCTGCATTAGACACAGTCTAGCACAGATGTCCTTACTCTGTAGGCCTTTCAGGGGTGTTTGGTGTTTTCTGCTTCCTGTAGAGGGGGTGGAGCAGAGTCTCATACAGGTATATTCATTTCTTACCTGTGGTGGGGTGTTGCTTCATCCATGTAGTTTCCTGTAGGCACAATCTCCTGTAAGTTTCCATCTACAAACTGGGCTTTTTGAGGCATTCCTTGTTTCAGGAAGGAGAAGACTAAGGTAGCAGGTTATGGAGTTCCATTTATCCCAGTTTCATTTCCAATACCTACCCTTTTCATATGCAATAGCACCACCCCAGTTGCTTCTCTTTCCTCCCTTTCCCAGGAACTTCTCTCATCTTCCTGTCCTGGGGGAGCTCATTTAGGTGCACTAGGTCTCCTTTTATATCAGTCACATCATGCCTTTGGGCTGGTGGGTGATGCCTGCTCATCTGCTTCAAACCCATCACCTGGGAGAAGAAAAATCCTATAGTTTAGGGCTGAGCTCATTTTCCTTTTAAAAGGTGGCTGAAATGTGCCACAGCCTTGAGTCAAGTTGAAGAGGAACCTCTGTCAGGAGCTGAGAAAGAAAGCAAGAGAATAAGACAAAGTGGATAATGGGCAACATTTTTGTTTCTGAACTTAACAGGAGAAATAAGAAGCAGGGTAAGAACTGAAGTTTTAAGGTTTGGGGGGTTGGGTTGTTTGCTGGGGGGTGAGGGGAAGGAGTATCGAAGAAATAAAGGAGGAAATCTGTAGACAGCAGAAATATCTGTACGCGCATCAAAAGTACTTAAGGGCTTTGTGCAGACTAGATTTAAATATATTTGATTGAATTACCTCTCTGGGTGTATTGACACCTTAACTCTTGTCAGGACCAAGCAGTTTTAATTAAATCAATTTAAGCAGGCTTGAGAAAGCTCATTTATTTTGCTTATCAAGGCAGAACTGCTGGATGTTAGAGCAGCAAACAAAGATAGTGAAATCTTGATACTTTTCATTCCTGTTCTTCAAAAGCTTCTTCCAAACCTGTATTTTTTTTTTAATACTTGAATGAAGCTAAAGTGATATTCTTCAAGAGCTGTAATTAGTGCATTTAGAGTTCCTTGGGTTTGTGTGGCTCAGGGACTGGCAGCTGAGAGAAAAAAAGTCTTTGAGAGCTCCGTTGGCAAAACTATATAGATGCAGTTGGAGGTGGAGAGGTGTCAGCCTTAATTATTGTGCATAATTACCCTGTTGAGCTTACTTGAAGATAATTCTCTGTTGATAGAAGAGAGGATAATTCTTATTTGAAGATAATGCTCTCTTTTGGGTTTGTTTGTTTTGTTTATTATATAGCTGGGAAATGTTTGATAATGTTCAGCTTCCGAGATGAATGGTTAATACCAGACTGCCCTGAGTCAATTAACACAACAGGGCTCTAAAGCAGAAAACAGTTTAAGATTAGAAAATAAACATTTGTCATCAGTGGCTCTTGCATTCAGGACTGAGAAGGTATTTCAAAAAGATTGCTCTTTGCTCTTTCTCTTCTGTTTTTTTTTTCTTTTCCCTCTTGGTTAAGGTGCTGCAAGATTGAGAGGAGTTTGTGCTGTTTGCCGGGAATTCTAGAGGTGCTGTGTCTGTGTTTGCAGAAAGGTGGTGTTATGTCAGGCTTACTGGGGTAAAGGGTTGGCTTGAGGTGGGTTTTTTTGTGGTTTCATTTTGGTTTTGAACTCGACTATAAACCCACTGGTAAAGCCTCTTCTGTCTGAGCAGCTCCCTCAGAGTGTTGTCTGTATTGTCAGATAGTCTGGAGCAGACCTGTAGAATGAGCCTGTTGCTGTTGAGGACTTGATGTCCATGTTGTTGGCAGTTCTGGAGGTTTGAACTGTGTCTCATCAGTGTCCTTGGGTGGTTGAAATGTATCTCCCAGTGTAGTTTGTATCAATTGGTGTGCTCTGAGGCTGCTGTGAGGTGCACTGGATGATGAGAAGGTGTGTTTCAAAAGCTCACACCAAAACACTGCTGCAGATTTAAGCAACCTCTTGCCTTAGGAGAGGGCAGAGGGTGCCTGTGCCAGTCTTAAAGTTGGTGTTAAGCTGCTTGTGAAAGAAGGGAGCAGCTCAGGGCAGCTGAAAGGAGGAACAAATGTGATGTGAAAAGGTTGTAAATGAGGGTTAAGAGCCTTTAGTCAACCATCAGAGCAAAGCAAATCGCATAAAATCTGTGCAGTTTCCTGAGTGATGCTCTCCTACCTGGTACTTGAACTCCATAGCTCAGCTTTGCTCTTCTCCCTCGCGCTGGCTGGACACCCCTCATCTGCTTCTGAGTGGTTCTCCAAACCAGTCTGAGTGGGCTTTGCTTATCCTCAAAGAGAGTTTACAAACCCAAATTCTGGTTGATCATGTGTATGATACTGAGGGAGTGAAGAGAGGAGGAATGTTTTCCCCCGCTTTAATGTGCAGGGCTTTATTCCTCTGCAGTTTTGTAGTGCTCAAGGACAAAGTGGTGTACTTAGCATTTTAATTCAGACTCTATTTCTGAGTTTTTTTATTGTCATGTTGTGTCATAAATAAGAATTATGCTTAGGGAGTTAATCAGGAGCAGAAGATAAAACAGTCT
Organism: Tricholaema leucomelas; assembly: GCA_013400475.1. Taxonomy (NCBI): domain Eukaryota; kingdom Metazoa; phylum Chordata; class Aves; order Piciformes; family Lybiidae; genus Tricholaema lacrymosa; species Tricholaema leucomelas. The sequence continues at coordinate 1,592,217 of WAAF01019949.1, read as the reverse complement.
GATTAGTTTGATGCTGTTTCTTGAACAGCAGAATTGGGGGTTGGACAAGATGACCTTCAAGGGTCCCTTCCAGCCCAATGCATTCTATGATTCTATAAAGTCTGGCTGCTCACAGACTAGTGTTCCTTGGTGCCCTCCAGCCCTCTTGTCTCTCCTGTAGTGCCTCCAGACTGCCCACAGTATTTCAAGTGTCTCCACTTCCAGTCAGAGTTCCTCCTATTTGCTGTCTCTTGTGGTGCCCCAAGTGCCTGGCCTGGGTTTACTGGCTCAGCTGGCAGTGGAGCACGTAGGCTGCTTGCTCACTGCTGAGGAGCTGAGCTCTTTTTTGTTTATTTCCAGAGGTTGGCTAGCAAAGGAGGCAAGGTGGAGTGTGTCTGTGTGGGGTAAGGACTGGGCTGTGGCTGTTTGAAATCATTTGGTCTGTCACTTGCACGGCCTTTGACTCTCAGAAAACTTGTAGGAGTCATTCTGTTTGTTTGAAATTTCTCTCCCTCTGTGAAACTGGGTTGGTGTCAGAGTCTCGTGTTCAGTTCTGAGCTCTCCAGTTCAGGAGAGGGAGCTACTGGAGAGAGTCCAGTGGAAGCTATGGAGCTACTTAGGGAGCCTGGAGCATCTCTGCGAGGAAGAAAGATTCAGAGACCAACAGACAGATAGTTATGGGAACTGCAAGTATGGAAGCCTTGTTTTCTCTAGAAACAAGGCTGTTAAGAAACTCAACAGTAGTAGCAGCAGCAGCTCACAATGTTTATGCTGAAGAATCCAGCCCATCAGGAAGACCATAAGTGAATTAAGCCCATCACCTGAAAGGCTGTTGCTTCAAAAGCTTGAGACTGGATAGTCTTTACAAAAATAACCTGGCAGAAATTAAAGGAAAAACTTTAAACCTGAATAGTTTCAGTGATCACATTACCATAAAACTCCAGCCTGACACTTGGTGCTGAAGCAGCTGAGGCTGTGCTTCCACACCAGCTTTGAGCAGTCTCTAGGCTGCTGCAGTCACACTGCCCAGTCCACGAGAGGGACCAGGATGTGTCCTATGGCCTTGAGTAAGCAACGGCTTCCCAGCTCAGCCTTCTTCCTCCAGCCAGTCTGACCTCCTCTGCCCTGCCTGGAGGAAACAGGCAGCCCTCTCCTATGTAGTGTTCCAAGCTGTTCCTGGGCACGTCTGGGAGAATGTGGTGGTACTACTGATGCTATCCATGATGCCAATGGGCACACTGATAGCTGAGCAGCTGTGGGGAGTGGGTGTCAAGGTGAAGGTGCCAGTCTCTGTTCAGAAACCTTGTTACTGTGAGGGTGCTGGAGCCCTGAATCAGGCTGCCTAGAGAGGTAGTGAAGCCTTCTCTGGAGGCTTCCGAGACCCAGCTGTATGTGTTCCTGTCTGACCTTCTCTAGGTGAACCTGCCTTGGCAGGGGGTCTAGACTCTATCTCCAGAGGTCCCTTCCAACCTATGACATTCTGTGGTTCTCTGAAGTTCTCTGTGGAGCTTCAGCCCCATGCCCTGGGCTCTCTGCTTTACTCCCCTTTCTGTCCTTTCTCTTGCCAGGAGTTGTAAGTTTTGATTCCGCCTCTTCTTCCTGTGATTCTGCACTGAGCCGTTTGCATTCACTAAGCAGACCTAAAAATGTGGTGGCTTGGGGAGTGCCAGAGCTGCCTTGGAGCAGACATGGCAGCAGTTCCAGGGTTAGGCTGTCAAAGAGCTGCAAGCTGTGCTGTGCAGCTGTGAGCAAACTGTGCTGGGCAAGGAGAGGCTGGAGATCCCTGTGCCAGCTGCTGGGCAGAAACTAACCTCTGGCAACTGCAGGAAAGGCAGCAAAGTGAGTGGAGGGATGGATCCTTCCTTAACCTGCCTTCATCCCCAAATCAGAATTGTTTGGGTTGGGAAAGCCCTCAGAGACCATCGAGTCACACTGTCAACCTAGCAGCACCATGGCCATTAAACTGTGTCCCGAGTTGCCATGTCCTCACGTTTCTTAACACTTCCAGGGATGGTGACTCCACCACCTCTCTGGGCAGCCTGTTCCAATGCCTGAGCTACAGGCTGCCTCTTCTTTCCTTCTCCCTCTGCCCACCCTGCTCATAATGCACAGTGAAGAGGTCCCTGCTGAGCTGGAAGGGATGCAGAGGAAGGAGCTGTGGAAATCAGAAAGCATTCCTTCTGTTTACATTCAAACCTTTATAAATATCAGGATGTGGAAATGTTGGAGAGGGTCCAGAGAAGACCACAAAGATGATCAGAGGGCTGGAGCACCTCTCCTATGGGCACAGATTGAGAGTTGTGGCTATTCATCCTGGAGGGATGGCTCCAGGGGGACCTTAAAGTGGCGTTCTAGTACCTGAAGAGGAAGCTAAAGGAGAGCTGGGGAGGGGCTTTTGACAAAGACTTGTAGGATGAAAGACAATGGATTTGAGCTGCAAGAGGGAAAATTTAGACTGGGGATTAGGAAGAAATTCTTTACAGTGAGGGTGGTGAGACACTGGCACAGGTTGCCCAGGGATGTTGTGGCTTCCCCTTCCCTGGAGGTGTTGAAGGCCAGGTTGGATGAAGTTTTGAGCAACCTGCGTCTAGTGAGAGGTGTCCCTGCCCATTACAGGGGATTGGAACTAGATGATCTTTCGGGTCCCTTCCAAAGCCAGCCACTCTGTGATTGATTTAGCTAAATTTTTGCTTCAGCACTTTGCTTGGCAAGTGGTGTGTGCTCTGGCACGGAGGGGACTACCACTGCTCTTCCAAGGATTTGTTTGGTATCTAAGTCAACTTGCATGAAGCGTTTGAGTTCAGTGAGGTCTTCTCAGTATCTGGAAAATTCTCCCAGATTGTAATGTAACTGCTTTGTAATGTAACAAATTAATCACTGTCAAGAAGCCTTGGATTGCCTTGGGATGTGGTATGGTCCTTCCTGGATTGCTCCTTTGATGGATTCATGATGGAAGGGGATGAGTTTACTCCTAGTGCTGGGCAACGACTGGAAAACGATGCAGCAACCCTCTGAACTCACAGTTGATACCATGTTTTTGTTCTTGTGGATTTCTGCTGCAGAATATAAAGCTGCAGATAGATGGGTGGAGCATGGAGATGAGGGGACTTCAGCCACTTCTCTTCCAGACAGAATTCCTAGTGTAGCATGTGAATCCAGGCCCTTTGATGCAGATGCACAACCTCCCTCATCTCTGGCTTGGAAAGTCTCTGTGTTTGCCCAACATAGTAAAAATCTAGCTGCTTTGACAGCTGCTCTCTGAAGCCTGCACTCCTGTTGTACCGTGCAGCATTAGTAGCCAGTGGCAGTAGCTTTGTGCTCCTGCCTTTTTCTCGCCACAAACATTCTGAAGTGAGGCACTAGGCAAACACTATCTTCTCCTGTTGGCTTACAGAGCTGTATCTACTGCTTTAGAGCCATAAAGTTATCATTTCATTGCATCTCACCTGTTTCAAAGTGGCAGGCCAAAGTGTGAGTGACATCAGTGACATTCAGGGGTAGAAACTTTGCAGTGTGTGTACAGAGCAGCTTTGGCTTGCAGGACTTGCATTGCTGTGAGTGACTTACTGTGCTTTTATTGTTGGAGTATTGACCTATACATTTTCATTAAGTAACCAATAAGGTTTGTTTCTTCTTGTGGGGATTTTTCACCCACAATAAAATAGGGAGAAATAATTAAATTTAAAAATCTGTAAAATAACCTCCTTGTGGCATCAGGCAGATCCTTGGCACTCAGTTTGGTTCACTTTTTGACAATGAATGAGATTCGAGTTCATAACGTCTCAGTATTATGGTTTTAAGGTTACATGCGAAAATATACCAATCACAAAGGTGTTAAAGCTTAAGTCCTTCTATCAGTGTTAACTTGGGCACCTGCATGAATTAGCAAATTAGTCTCAGAGGCTAAAAGAATGAAGTTTGTCATGCAAGAAATAGGCTTGAAAAAAATAGGTTTAGATCAGCATGTGATGGAAAACGTTCAGTTTGAAATTTGTATGGGCAGTGGCTGATCAAAGTCTAGACCTTGATGTTTTCCCTGCTTTTAACCACAGAGCTGGCTGATTATTTGTAAATCAGGAAAGCTGGGTGTGAGGGGAGCCTAGGAGCAGACCCTGGCAAGGCAGACAGCACAATGTAAACTGCTTTTTGAGCTTTTGAACCTGTATGGTGCACCAAGGTAAAATGTTTTGCGGGGCAGTAAGAATCATATTTAAAGAGGTTTTATCCTACAATAAAAATAGTCTGCTATTTTTAAGGCCAAAGGAGCAGCCAAACCCCTTATCTAGCCTTTTTAAAAGATAACAACCTGACAAAGTCCTGTGGAATAGGTGACTGTGCTTCTGAGCCAGCAGGAAGATTAAGGTGAAGTAGAGCAAGATTAGGTTTTCTGGGGAAGTTAAGCAAAATGCAGCTCTCTCCTCTCTGGAGACCTTGCAAGAACGATTGGCTTCTCACAACAAACACAAGAGTCACTCCATGGCTTCCACAGTCCAGCACAGGCTTACTTGGGTTTACTCAGCTTGAATTTTGTTCTCTCTTTTTGTTGGCTTTTTGAAATTAAAGCTACAGCCTATGTGGAGAAGAAGAACAATTGAAAACAGTAACTCATCAAGGTTTTGGGTTTTTTGTGGTCAGACAATATCCTGGAAGGTCCTTTCAGGAAGTGTTTAGCAACCTGTCTCTATGCCGGGTTGTAACAAGAGGGAGATGACTTCCAAAAATAGGCTCCCTCTGTGCCTGGCAGCGTGGATTAAATGTCCAGAGAGCCTAATATGTCTAAAGACAGCTGGTCTGTCCCAGAACCTCCACAGGAACAGCTCTGGTTCTACTGGGATTTGTTATCCACTCATCTAAAACTCCAGCACTGCAAACTTGCATTTCAAAACATCTCAGCTCTCGGTGAGCTCCACAGAATCTGAAGATGACTAATGTGAAATTCTTGTCTTGGCAACACCAGAGATTGTAAATAGCATCTTCCTCTGGCTGCCGATTTTGGGGTTCAGATCTCAGATTATCTCTCCCATGATTACCATTTTCTCTCTCTGCTTAGTAGTCCGACCCAGACTGAAAAGACTGAATTAATTAAAAGTGTGTACCCTCAGTCACAAAGAGAAAAATATCTTGGCCAGGAGGGAATAGACTTTCAGTTCCAAATGCATGTGGTAGAATCAAAACAAAGCCTCCTGAGCAAAGCAATGGCAAAACAATGGTGCTGAGAAACACGATTGCTAGAGCAGAAGAGTCCCAGAAAAGCTAATTTCTGTAAAGGCCACTTATAAAAAGCCTCCTTCATTCTTTGGCAAAATCTTGCTAAGAATATACTTGAGTTTTGGGTTTTTTTTTAGGGGAGATGCTTAAGCTTTGGGCGTGCAGAACCACATGAGCCTATGGCAGAGTTTCTGAAGCATCGCAGTTAAAATGTAGGAGACTGAAGCCCAAAGGTTCAAGCATGGATTTTATTTCAGATTGAAAACATTTAGTAACCTGAAAGATGCAGGGGAGGAGAAAAGGTTCTTTCAGTGAAACAAAGACCATCCAGAAGTGCCGTTTGCACTGCATCTTTGATAGTTAGATTTCATAGGATGGCAGAATGGTTTGGGTTGGAAAGGACCTTAAAGATTATCCAGTTCCTAGCCCCCTGCCATGGGCAGGGACATATTCCACTAGACCAGGTTCCTCAAGGCCCCATCCAACCTGGCCTTGAACACCTTCAGGGAGGGGGCAGCCATGACCTCTGTGGGCAACCTATTCCAGTGTCTCACCACCTTCACTGTAAATTATTTCTTTCTACTATTTCCATTGTGATTGGTAGCTGTTATTCTGATGTAACTCATGGGTTCTTTATACATCTCTCCAGAGTTCACAGCCAAGCACCAACATTTGCTTAGCCCACGTTGTCTGTTCTGCTGTTCCTCTAAACCATTGTCTTTTTACTTAGCCTTTGTCTACACGACAGCAGCACTGCTTCCAGACTTTGAGTCACGGCTTCCTAGTTAATAGTTGTCTCTCTAGGAGGCAGCTACAGAAAACCACACTAGAAGATTTGAGCACAGTGATAAGTAACACACTATGTTGCAAAATAGGTACTGCATCAGCTGGGATAACATGAAATTGCTGTAATTTTGTAGGAAAGGAGAAGAAATTGGTTAAAGAAAGGCTAAGAGTCTTTGAGGGACAAAAGCCTCAACACTTCTAAACTAACACAAAGCATTTCCTTAAAGTCTGTGAAGTGCTTTGGGGCCTCTCTGGATGAAAGGCTGTAAGTAATTTTCCTTGTCTTTGTTGTGAGCCCAGATAGGTTTGTCATTGCACTGAGGCTATCGCTGCTCCTATACAGAATCCCAGCATGGTGGGAATTGGAAGGGAACTCTGGACATCACCCAGTCTAACACCTCTCCTAAATCAGAGTCATCCACAGCAGGCTGTCCAGCGTCACAATGGCCACGTGGGTTTGAAATCTCTCCGGAGAAGGAGACTCCACAGCCTCTCTGGGCAGCCTGCTCCAGGGCTCCACCACCCTCACAACAAACAAGTTTCTCATTGTTTTCAGGTGGAACTTCCTGCCTTTCGGTTTGCGCATGTTGCCCCTTGTCCTTTCACAGGGCACTGTTGACAAGAGTCTGACCCCAACCTTTTGCCCCCCAACCTTTAGTTCTTGCTGGGTATTGAGCAGATCCCCTCTCAGGCTGCACTTCTCCAGGCTCAGCATCCCCAGGGCTCTCAGCCTTTCCTCATCACAGAGATGCTCCAGGCCCCTCAGCACCTTCCTGACCTCCACTGGACTCTTTCTAATAGTTCCCTTTCTCTCTTGAACTGGAAAGCCCAGACATGGGTTTTACCAGTGTCTCTCTATTTCCTGTGGTGACTTGGGCTTCTTTGTACACCACCAGAAGATCTTTCATAAGCATTTCATGAAAGCATCTCTGGTGCCATGTAAGTGGACTGCAGCCAGCTTCATGAACACATCTTCTTGTTGGGATGTTTCTTCGTAGTTGAAATCTGGGTCACTTGCTGTAACAAAATGTGCTGACGAAATATGACTGGTATTATTTGTTTAAAAGGAAAATGAAGGAAATATTTGTTCTTGGTTCCTCTTTCTGCCCACTGTGATCCAGCTTGTGTGTCCAGAAATAGCTGAAAGAAATGAGGACGGTTTCTCAGCAGTGAGGGCTGCATTATCTGAGCTGGTTTGTGATGGGACACTGGGTAGCTCAGGAATTGCTTGTCACAGCTGTTTGCTTTGGTGACAGTTGGCAGCTTTAGAATCATAGAGTAAGAGAATGGTTTGGGGTGGAAAGGACTTTAGAGATCATCTAGTTCCCCCTGCCATGGACAGGGATACCTCCCACTAGACCAGGTTGCTCAAGTCTTCATCCAACCTGGCCTTAAACAACCTCCAGGGACAGGACAACCATGCCCTCCCTGGTCAACCTATTCCAGTGTCTCACCACCCGCACTGTAAAGAATTTCTTCCTAATCCCCAGTCTAAATCTCCTCTCTTGCAGCTTTAAGCCATTGCCCCTCATCCTATCACTGCAAGCCCTTGTCAAAAATCCCTCCCTGGCTCTCCTGTAGCTCCCTTCAGGTACTGGAGAGCTGCTCTAAGGTCTCCCTGCAGCTTTTTCTTCTCCCGACAGGACAGCCCCAACCCTCTCATCCTGTTCCCATAGGTGAGGTGCTTCAGCCCTCTAGTCATCTTCATGCTCTCCTCTTGACTTGCTCCAGCATTTCTATGTCCATCTTTTGCTGGGGACTCCATATGAGGCTTCACCAGAGCAGAGAGGCAGAATCGCCTCCCTCTTCACTGCTTGATGATGTTGCAGCCATAATTCTTCAGCATCAACTTTTCATGCTGAGAAGGAACCAAAATGGTGAACAGAGGGAGGATTTGAGCTGCCAACTCCTGAAAGAGAATTGAAGCTTGGGTGTGCTTGGTGCATCAGACTCAGCCTCCATCCATCCTGCCAAAATGCAGCCATGTGAGATTCTGGTCTCCACAGCCCTTCCTAATGTCAGTCTCTTCCCCAAACAGCTCCTTGTGGTGCAATCAGATCTGTACAGGGCTGAGAAGGGAAATTCACCGACATGTTTGGACTTGATTATTTTGACTGAGAGCTGTTCAGGTTTGTCTCTGGTTTGTGCTTGTTTGGGAGAAGAAACACAAATGTAATGTAATTCGAGTGGAAACTATCCCCTCACAGAGACCTCGAGCCCAGGGACCTTCTGTGGTTGAGAGGATTGGAGTTAACTGTTGGTAAGTCCATTAGAGATACTTATAACCCCAGGCTTGATAGCCAGAGTGTGAAAGGAGACAAAGAACCCTCTGGCAGTGGTGTGCAGGTGGGTTAAATAGTGCCTTTTGTCTCTCCTGAGACCCTGCCTGCCACTGTGAAGCCCTCAACACAACTGTTGGAGCAGGCGTAGAGGAGGTCTCAAAAATGATCCAGGGGCTGGCGCACCCCCTCCAGTGAGGACAGGCTGAGAAAGTTGGGGCTGTTCGGCTTGGAGAAGGGTCTGGGGAGACCTTAGAGCGGCCTTACAGTGTTTGAAGTGGGATACAGAACAGCTGGAGAGAGACTTTTGAGAAAGGCATGTAGTGACAGGACAGGAGGTGATAGCTTCGAACTGGAAGAAGCTGGATTGGGATGAGACATGAGGAAGAAATTCTTTCCCATGAGAGTGATGAGGCACTGGAACAGGTTGCCCGTGGAAGTGTGGAGGCTCCAAGCCTGGCAGTGTTCAAGGCCAGGTTGGATGAGGCCTTGAGCAATCTGCTCTAGTGGAAGGTGTCCTTGCCCATGGCAGGAGAGTAGGAACTAGGTGATCTCTAAGGTCCCCAAGCCATTCTGTGATGTGTTTCAGTGCTAGAAGTTGTCTGATACATTTTTTTTTTAGTATAAAAAATGTTAAGTAGTATTTTTCTTCTCCAAGTGGGATTTCACCAGTGTCAGTCTTTTTGGCTTACATTTTTGTCCAGTTCCTTTTCTTGCACCTATCTGGGTTTGTTGGTATCTGTTTCATTCCTGCCCAAGAAGTGGTGGTCGGCTTGAATTTCTCCCCAGCACATTTTAAGAGTGATGGTTTATAAACCATAAAGGATGGTTTCCAGTGACATGATGACAAATGTGGTTTCCATCTAGGAATACTGCAAATCCTATTGGATTTGGCTGTTCATTCACTTAATTCCTAATTCCCCATGGTACATGGAGACCATTAGCAACCAAAAACTGGGGGGTTAGTTCACTGTCGTTCTCTGCTTACCTTTCAGAGGTTTTTGAACTGGGTAGATGAGAATTAAGAATCTCACCAATGTATGTGCTCAGAGCCTCAGCATAGATATTTCAGGGTGGCCTGACTGTTTCACCCTGTCCAGAGAGCTCAGAGCATGGGGGACTGGAAATGAGACTCTGCAGTTGGGTTAACTGTGGCATAAAAACATTGCTGTGTAGAAAAGGCTGAAGGAAAGCAATGCTCAGGCCCCAGCTTTGGAGTTCAGGTTAGGATCACAGAATGCCAGGTTGGTAGGGATCCCAAGGATCATCTAGTCCAGCCTTTCTAAGTGATAGTGGAGCTGAAATAAGCTGGCCCAGCACCTTGTCAAGCTGAGCCTTAAAACTGACCAATGTAGGGGAATCCACTGCTGCCATTGGGAGATGATTCCAATGTCCAATTGTTCTTGGGAGGAAATATTTTCTTCTGGAGTCAAATCAGCCTCTCCCCAGCAGAAACTTGTCCCCATCACCCCTTATTTTTCCCACGGGACTCCTTGTAAAAACAAAGTCTCCATCCTTCTGGTAGCCACCCTTTATGTACTGGTCCATAGTAATGAGGTCTCCCCTAAGGTTTATTTTCTCAAGGCTCTCCTCTGCGTGTGTTCTACAGAGGTATCTGGTGAGGCTGGAATGGGTGGACCCAGTCCAGGATGAGATTTAACAGGGCCAAGTGCTGGGTCCTGCATTTGGGTCACAAAAACCCCATAGGGCTCCAGGCTGGGGACAGAGTGGCTGGAAAAGGATCAGGATGCTCAGAGGTTGGAGATGCGTCTTCCCTGCACCCATTCCAGGTCAGGTTGTTTGGGGCCTGCCCTAGTTGCAGATGTCCCTGCTGACTGCAGAGGGGTTGGACTGGATGAGTTTTAAAGGTCTCTTCCCACCCAGACCAGCTTGGGATGCTGTGACCTGGGGATGCTGGTCAGTCAGTCAGGATCTACTATCTGTCTCCTTGCAATACACTGAGTGAAGAATTTCAGAGAGTTATAATTCAACCAAATTAATTGCTAATCAGGTTGATAATGCTGCTAATAAGATTCCCTCCTCAGAGCATGGCAGGACTAGAGCTCCTTGGAGAGCTTTAAGAACATTTTTACCATGGCAAAACAGTGCTGTTTTTTCTCTAGCTTCATTCCAACAAACTGCAAACTATTTAACTTGCAGCACTGATGGATTTAAACTGTTTGTGGAAAACTGTAATGACCATTTTCTGTCTGGGGCTGGATTTCCTGCTAGGGCTGTTCCCATACAGGGGAACACTAAGGAACCTGAAATGTTTCTTTTCCAGCCATCCAGGGTAATGTGGGCTTGGAGGTTGTGCTAACATAAAGTACATGACTTATTCCACACAAAGTGGATAAAAAAGACATTCCTCAATGTCTCTGATGTGTTCTAAGGCATCTTTGGACCCACCCTGTCCATTGATGTCTGCTAGTTCCTTTGGGTTCATCATTTGATCCTCCAGATCTATACAGAAGCTTCCCTGGAATTCAGCAAGGGCAAGTGTAGAATCCTTTGTCTGGGGAAGAACAAACCCGTGGATCAGCAAAGGTTGGGGGGCTGAACTCTTGGAGAGCAGCTCTTGGGAAAAGGGATCTGGGAGTGCTGGTGGGCAACAGGATGCCCATGAGCCAGCAATGTGCCCTTGTGCCCAAGAGGCCAATGGCATACTGAGGTTCACGAAGAAGAGTGTGGCCAGCAGGTTGAGGGAGGTTCTGCTCCCCTTCTATTCTGTCCTGCTGAGGCCACATCTGGAATACTAGGTCCAGTTCTGGGCTCCTCAGTTCAAGAAGGACAGAGGCTTGATGGAGAGGGTACAGCAGAGGGTTACAGAGATGCTGAGGGGACTGAGACATCTCTGTCAGAAGGAAAGACAGAGATTTTGAGCTTTTTAGCCCAAAGAAGAGCAGCCTGAGAGGGGATCTCATCAATGCTGATCAGTGCTTCAAGGGTGGGTGTCAGGAGTGTGGGTCCACGCTTTTGTCACTGGTACCCAGTGACAGGACAAGGGGAAAGGGGCACAAACTGGAACATCAGAAGTTCCATCTGAACATGAGGAGAGGAACTTCTCGAGTTTAAGGGTGATAGAGCACAGAAGCAGGCTGCCCAGAGAGGTGGAGTCTCCTTCTGTGGACTTTAAAGACCCACATGGATATGTTCCTGTGTGACCTCTTCTAGGTGACCCTGCCTTGGCCCTTCCAACCCCTACCATTCTGTATAACATAGGTTTATTGCTGTGGGTCCTTCCCACTATTAATTACACCCCAAAAATCAATCTGACAGCAGTTTGTGAGAAAGAAAAGTCAGGATGCAAGTTCTGCTAACAGGCAGCTTTCTGTAAAAATGTTATTTTTGTCTTTCTTTTTTTCCTAGTGGCAAAGAGGAGGGATAGAAAATGGGATTAAAGTCTTTGAGGATTTCTTTCCTTATTTCTGTGCTTCACCTTCGTTCACAATCAGGAGATTCTTTTAAAGGACATGTAGATTTCATTGCAAATATTGATGAGAAAAAGGCAATCTTCTGGGCTGGGGGCTGTAGCTCTTCTGTTACTAGAGAGCTCAAGGCTGTAAGGAACTAGGTTGTGTGAATTCAGGATGTGGTTTCCCTTGTCCTGCCCCAAACCTCACACCTCAGCCCACTGCTGCTGTAGCTACTCTATTCCTTGGAGGAAGCCTGGCTTGGCCCTTCCCCTCCGTATGCAGTTTAGTATTTGGTACAGATGGAAGATGCTGGAGGTGTCTCTATGAAAGATGAAATCCCACCTTGCCTGGCAGCTAAATCAAATCTTATGTGACTAAAATATTTCACTCCTGACTATGCCAGCTGGGCATGTTTACTGCTAAGTCTTGTCTGTTCAGCCAGGGCAAGTGTAGGTCTTTCCTCTGGGGAGGAGCAACCTCATGACCCCTCTGAAGGTCCCTCTCTGAAGGACCTGTGAGTGCTGGGAGACAGCAAGGTCACCATGAGCCAGCAATGTGCCCTCCTGGCCAAGAAGGCAAATAGTCTTCCGGGGTGCATTAAGAAGAATGTGAGCAGCAGGTCAAGGGAGGCTCTCATCCTCCTGTACTTTGCCCTGGTGAAGTCACATCTGGAGTTCTGGGTCCAGTTCTGGGCTCTCCAGTTCAAGAGATGGGAAACTACAGGAAAGAGTCCAGTGGAGGCTGGGAAGATGCTGAGGGGTCTGGATCATCTCTGTGAGGAGTAAAGGCTGAGAGCCCTGGGGCTATTGAGCCTGGAGAAGAGCAGCCAGCTCTTCTGCTTAACGCTCAGGAAGAGACAAAGGATGGGGGATAAGAGGATGGGGCCAGGCACTTGTCCTGTCGCTGGGCACCACAGAGAAGGGACAGTGGGCACAAACTGGAAGCCAGGAGGTTCCGTCTGAACAGGATGAGAAACTTGTATGTTGTGAGGATGCTGCAGCCCTGGAGCAGGTTGCCCAAAGAGGTTGTGGAGTCTTTCTCAGGAAAGATTCCAAAGCCACTGTGATCCTGGGCAAGCTGCTGTGGGCTCCTCTGCTTTAGCAGTGGGGTTTGGACTAAATGATCTCCAGAGTTCCCTTCCATCCCCTGCCACACTGGAATTCTGTGATCCTGTGGTTCTGGAATAAGTGTCAGTAGTTAGGTAGTAGTTCTAGGCTATTTATTCTGGTCATTCATCAGTAAGATGAGTGTTAAATGAACCTCAGAGAGTAGGTACTGATTCTTGTCATGATAAGATGATGCTCTTCTTTCATCTTTCTGTCATGACCTCAGCTAGGAAATGTGTGTCACTTCCATAGCAGTTTCTGTGCCTTAAACCAAGGGTGGATTTCTTGCTGTCTTTTGTTTTTTTCCCCTACTCTTGGTTCAGTGGATGAATGATTTGAAGCACATGAGCAGTCCCATTGAAATCAACCCAAGTATGAGCTGCAGTCAAATGCAGGAGGCATAGCCCTCGGTGGAGAACAGCAGCTCTGTTTGTGCACAGACTGCACCAGCAGCTCCACTGGAGGCTGGAGATAAATGGGACATGTTCTTTGGAATGGCCTTTTACTCTGCTTTAATAAATACTGCCCATGCATGAGTCCTCTGTGCTCTGAGCATGTTCCCCAGTGCAGTTGTGATGATGATCCATCTGAGGTTCCTTGGAGCTGCTGTAGCCTCCCCACGCTGAATTCAGGGTGTCACTTAGGATTTCTTCTATGGTGGACACTCAACAGGAATTGAGATTTTTGGCTCATCTCAGGTTTCATGTAGAGATTTAAAATGAACTATCAGGAGGAAAGCAGAGCTGGGAAGGGCTGCCAAGGCCACTGCATCGAGTCATTTGGTCCTGGAGACATCACAGAGTGGCTGGGGCTGGAAAGGACACTCAAGGGCATCTTGTCTAGCCCCCCCCTTGGAGTCAGCAGGGACATCCCCATATCGGGCTGCCCAGGGCCACATCAAGTTTGACCTTGAATGTCTCTAGGAACGGGACCTTAAGCACATCTCTGGGCAACCTGTTCCGATGTCTCACCACCCTCTTTGTGAAGAATTTCCCTGCAATATCCAGCCTAAATCTGCCCTGATCCAGTTTCAAACCATTGCCCAGAGATGTGGCCACATCCTATCACCAGAGGCCTTCCTAAAAAGCCCCTCCCCAGCCTTCCTGTAGGGCCCCTTCAACTATTGAAATGCAGCTCTAAGGGTGATGCAGAAGCCTCATTGATCTAATGGTTAGATGTATCTGTGGCCAGATGATATTCACTTGTTCTTCTGCCAGCATTGGGCTTTAACTTAAACATCTCATCTTTTTGATTAATCCATCTCCAAGGCTGTGAAAACTCTGTGCATCAGAACCCTGTCAGCATTACATAACTCTCAATTCATGATACGGAGCTTCAGACCTTACTCCAATGACTAAGTGCTTTGTGTTCTCCTTTCACAGCTTTACATGTGGCACAGATGAAGATGAGGCTGAGAACGCGGAAAGCTTCTCAGCAGTCGAATCAAATCCACACACAACGAGCTGTGAGGGCCAAGAGGAAACACTTGGAGGTGGAAGAGACCTTGCCTGTTGGTGGGGGGAAACCACAGAAAAATGAAACTGGCTTGTTGTCCTCGATCAAAAAGTTCATCAAGGGAAGCACACCTAAGGTACACCATCAGTGGGTCTTTCTTTTGTCTTTTTGTTGGGTCAGACTCAGAGCTATTTTCTGTTTTCTACTTCCATTAGGAATTTCTATTTGGTTAGGAAGAGAAATCCCATTCTGTTCCACCTAGGAATAAATAAATGTGTAATGTGGTGGAGGCAAAGCATTCTTGTAAAGAACTGGAAGCCAAGAAGTGCCAAGGATAGTTGTGTCAGGGCAAAAAGAGACATTTGACCCTGCAGGAGTTGCTTGCAGGTGTATTTAAGAGAATCCAATAAATGAGTGGATCAGGCTGCTTCTGCACTAATAAATCCAGTATTTTTTTCAATATTTCCAGAAGTTGAGAATTACCAGGACTGGCCACTAAGGGAGGCAAGTCTGTAAGCAGAAATGTGCTTTTTTACTGCAAACTGTTGTGGAGTTCCTCACTCACTAAAGGTCAAACCTCACACCTTCAGCTCTCCTGGAATCCATAGGACTCCTCAGTGTGTTGCTGCAGTGAGCACAGCCCCTGCTCAGTGATTGAAGGCAAGCCTTTTTAGGCCTAAACCACCCCACTTCCTCTGGCTTCATCCTGACAGAAATCTGACCTTGACTCATCTTCACATGTTCAGACCTGTTGCCTGCACGGTTTGACAGAGAATTACATCTATCAGTTAATTTGATAAGCTGAATGTGGCCTTGAAATGGCTTCCAGAACCTGTGGGTTTTTTTTCTTTACAGAGAGACCCCCTTCAGTCAGCTCCAGCCGTCCAGATATGGACATTCTGAAGCTGGACACTTTAAAGAGAAGCAACCCAGAAGAGCTAAATTACCAATCAGTCATAACCAAACTAAAAGGTGTCCCAGATGAGCTATAGGATAAATAAAAATGCACTGAAGTATTTTCTGGGTTTTGAATTCATAGAATCAGAGAATTGTTTGAGTTGGAAAAGTCCTCTAAGAGCATTGAGTCAAACCATCAATCCATCACCGCCATGGCCAATCAACCACATCCCCAAGTGCCATGTCCACATGTTTCTTGAACACCTCCAGCGATGGTGACCCCACCACCTCCATGGGCAGCCTGTTCTAATCCCTGACCATTCTTGCAGGAGAGAATTTTTTCCTAATCTCCAACCTAAACCTCCCCTGGCACAATTTCAGGCCATTTCCTCTCATTCTGTCACCTGATACTAGGGAGAAGAGACCAAGCCCCACCTCACTTCAGCCTCCTTTCAGGGAGTTGTAGAGAGCAATTCAGTGTTGAAACAATTTTGTAACGAGCTCAAGTTGAAATAATGTTAATGAAAGGAACAGCATTTTCTTAAACTGCCAAAAATAGAGTGAGATTGAGTGGTTTATGGCATGTGTTAATTTGCTATCAAAGAAACACTGAGCTACCAACAAAGAAATATTTCAGTGAAAATACAAAGCTAAATCCACTTCAATTTTTTGAATTCATTAAGCCATTTTCCATTGGAGCTAGATGACCCTCAAGGTCCCTTCTGGTTCTAGGATTCTATCTGTATTGTAGCTCAGTAGTGCAGCAGTTTGGCTGTGAAACCACTGCAACAAAACACTGGAATCTAAGGCAAACATTTTACCCTGGGATGATGAGATAAGGGAAATATGCCTGGCTTTCCTTTCCTTTGTCTCTTCAAGGGTTTTTAACTCTCTCATCCCTTCCTCCCCCAGATCTTTGCTTCACATTTCATTCTCTCTTTTTTTTTTTCTTGACTTTTTCTTTTTTTTTTTTTAATATAAAATGTCCATATTTTTCTCCTGTTCCTTCCCATGTCCTCTCCTGTGCCTGTAGCAGGACTTGGAGTGGTTCCAGTGGCATTAGCATGGCATGATATTGATACTGCCGGGCTGTCTTCCAAAGAGCTAATGACTGAACAAAGTAGTCTTGTGGCTGCCATGGCAACGTTCTAACTCTTGGAGATAGTGTGTGTGTACAACTTGCAGAGTAGTTCATTTATGGCTGTGTCAGAATCTCAATCACCACTGAGCTTCTATGGATGCAGGGCATTAAATGTCTTCATGACAAGTCTGACGTCTCTGGACAACATCTTTATTGGTGATGTGGACAGTGTGAGCCAGGCATCCTCACAAGCTTGCTGATGACACCAAACTTTGTGCTGTGTTTGACATGCTGCTGGGATGGGATCCATCCAGAGGGACCTGAACAGACCTTACATTTGGGCCTGTGCCAACCTCAGGAGGTTCAGCAAGGCCAAGTACAAAGTCCTGCACTTGGTCAGGGCAATCCCAGGTGCAGATACAGTTTGATGATGAAGAGCTGAAAAGCAGCCCTGAGGAGAAGAACTTGGGAATGCAAAGCTGCCAATGCCAAACGTGCCCAGCTCCTGCCATGTCCTGGGCTGATCCCCAGCAGTGTGGGCAACAAGGGGAGAGAAGGGATTCTGCCCTGATGTGCTCTGATGAGACCCCACCTGTAGTGCTGGGGCCAGCTCTGGAGTCCTCAGCACAGACAGGGACCTGTTGGAGTGGGGCCAGAGGAGGCTACAGCAATGATGGGAGGGCTGGAAGCCCTCTGGTATCAGGGTTGTTCAGCTTGGAGGAGAGAAGGCTCCAGGAAGACCTTCTGGTAGCCTTTCAGGATTTCAAGGGACTGATCAGAAAGCTGGAGGCAGACCTTTGAGCAGGGCCTGTTGTGACAGGGCAAGGGGTGATGGTTTGCTATAAAAGAGGGAGATTCAGACTGGAGAGAAGGAAGAGATTTTCTGCAGCATTGTTCTGTTCTTCAGCTTGAGCTGTGTCAGTTTCAGTGAGTCCAGAATTCCGTCTGAGCAGATGTTGCAGGTTACGCATCTGAAAGTGGAACAACAGAAGAACCTTTTGTGAAACTTCTCTGTAAGAGCTAACATTTTCTGGTAGGGTTCAGTGGAGAAAAGAGGCAATATTCAGGGTATTTGTTGTGTTCCTCCCCTCCCCACTTTCTGTTTTAAGGAAGAAAGAGAAAATCCTGCAAAAAGAAGTCGGATTGATCGGGACATAGACAACTTGATTACATCTACACCTCAGACAGGAGAGAAGCCTCGAGTACGACGGAAAAGTCAAATGAATGGAGGTTTGTAAACACCCTCCCCGCATGCTGGGGCAGGGGAATGGGGCTTCAGCCCTTCCACAGTAACTGAGAGAGGACATTTCTCCAGTGGTGGAGGTTAAGGGGCTTTGGATTGACTTCAATGAGGCTGAGCTAACAGCAGCAAAATAAGGTTTCTAAGGCTACAAGCAGGAGTTGTCATAGAATCATTGAATGGGGTGGAAGGAACCTTGATGGCCATCTAGTTCCAACTCTTGCCACGAGCAGGGACACATCCCTCTAGACCAGGTTGCTCAAAGCCCCATCCAACCTGGCTGTGAACACCTCCAGGGAGGGGACATCCACATCCTCCCTAGGCAGCTTGTTCCACTGTCTCACCACCCTCACTGTAGAGAATCTCTTTCTAATGTCCAGTTTCTTTTTAATACCCAGTCCAAAATCACTGCTTGGACACTTCCCCTCGATGGTTGTAAGAACAATTTAGATCTGTGATCCTAGCTGGCTACCTTGGAACTAAGTTCACTCTCTTTAACTTATTACTCATTCTTAGACCCAATGATAATTGTCTGGTTTAGTTTTCTCACAGTAAAAAAGCAGAACATGACTTCCCAGTTCTGACCTTTGTGGAAGTACCAGGTGTCCTTAGACACTGAAAGGACTCGTCAAATACATAGATGGGTTTGCATCAGAGAATCAGAGGAAAATGTAGATCAGAAGGGACCTCTAAAGGTCATCTGGGCCAGTCCCCCTGCTCCCCTCACAGTAGTGTTGATCTACTTTGAAGTCAGATCTGGCTTTGGAGTTAATCAGCCCGCTCAGAGCTGTGTTGAGTTTGGCATATCTCTAAGGCTGGAGCTTCCACAGTCCTCTTCCAGTGTCTGGCCACCTCCCTGTGAAAATGATTTCTTTTTGATTATCTGCAATTATAACCTGATCAAATGGTCAGTGGCATTTTGAGTACCAGCTGTGGTTCCAAACCTGACTTGAGAAAAACAATTTTTAGGCTCTTGTCTAAGGAAACAAGGCTTGGGTGATTGTGCTGCCTGTCAATGCTCCTTCATTCTCCATGTTCCCAGGAACTTGAGAATCCTTTGTCTGATTTGTGCCAAGTGTGTCAGAAAAGCAGAGATCTCAAAGATTCCATAGTCCAAGGAAGGTTGCAAAATCAGTAGCTAAGTGGAGGACAGAGCTCTAAATGAGTGATGGGAAGGTCACAGTGTGAGAGAAAGGCCTGGTTGGCTGTTGTCAGATGTCTGTGTGACACAGCTTTAGGAGCACTCCTCATTTTTCCAGTGTTTTGTACTCTTATTTGTTGTCCTTCCTAGAGAGAGAATGGATTTTCACCCCCTGCATGCATGAGCAATGCATGCAGGCACTACTCAGAGGTGAAAGAGAAGCTGTTGACAATGATCAAAGGGCTGGAGCACCTCTTCTATGAAGACAGGTTGCAAGACTTGGGGTTGTTCAGCCTGAAGGAAAGAAGGCTGTGGGGGACCTCAGAGCTACATTTCATTATCTGAAGGGGACCTACAGGGAGGCTGGGGAGGTTCAGAAGGGCTTGTGTTGAGAGGATGAGGAACAGTTTAAAAGTGGAGCAGGGCAGATTTAGGTTGGACATTATGAAGAACTTCCTCCTAATGAGGCTGGTGGAACATTGGAACAGGTTGCCCAGGGATGTGGCTGAGGCCCTGTGCCTGGAGACACTCAAGATCAGAGTTGATGTGGCCCTGGGTAGCCTGATCTAGTTGGAGGTGTCCCTGCTGGCTGCAAGGAATTGGTTAAGATGCCCTTTGAGGGTCCCTTCCAACCCAATGCAATCTGCGAATCTGTGACTTAAATCAAGTGTAGTGAGGTGCACCCAGAGCCACATCACTGCCACAGGGGTGGGAGTTCTCAGCTCAGATGTGCTCTCTCTGCAGAGCTGCAGCTGCACAGCCTGTGTTTTCTGTAGACACGGTGTGGGAAGCTCTGCTGCAGCCCCAGCAGGCTCAGCTGACAGGAAGGCTTCCAGCTCCTGCTCACAACATACATTTGCTCGCTTCCATATGGACAGGCAGCACAGGGACTGGTTCCTGGGAAGTAAATAGCTCCTGCATTTCAGGCTCAGAAGGTGTCCTGGCTCTTGGCCAGGAGATGGCCATTTGTAGTTCAGGGATGTGGTTTGCTGTACATAAAGCCTTACTTGTCACAGGTCATGTTTTGCGGTGTGAGGATCCTGCTCTTGGGTCACAACAACCCCATCAGTGCTGCAGGCTTGGGGCAGACAGTGTTTGTCCAGGTAGACCTCAGCCTTTCCCTCATTCACTAGGCTGGGTGTGATCCCACTATTACCCTGCACTTGCCATGTCAGCACACCCAAGATAACTGCTCCATATTTTTTGCTGGTACTGAGGTCAGGATGACAGGCCTGGAGTTTCCTGGATCCTCCTTTTGCCCCATTTTGTAAATGGGTATCAGGTTGGCAAGCCTCCAATCACCTGGCACCTCCTCTGTTAACCAGGACTGCTGAGAGATAATGGAGAGAGGCTTGGCAAGCTCCTCCGCCAGCTTCCCTCAGCACTCTTGGGTGAATCCCATCTGGCCCTGTGGATTGGTGAGTGCCCAGGTGGCACAAGAGGTCATTAACTGCTTCCTCCTGTATTATGGGTAATTGATGCTGCTTACCATCCCTATCAGAAGGCTGAACACCCTGGGGATAATGGAAGGATATTGAGGGTGTGGAGCCCCTCAATAGGGATGAGCTTGAGGATCTTAAAGGTCTTTCCAACCAAAATGATTCTATGATATATTTAATTCCCTCTCTTTTCTTGCCTGCCGTAACATCTCCAAGGTCTGTTACTTCATGGTTGTGTTTCTGCACATGTGAGTCTGTGTGAAGAATAATAAACCATGGACTTGATCTGGAGAAGTTGAACCGCTGGAGTTCCACTGCCATTTGCTCTGGTTTCCATCTAGTGGAGTCCCTCTGATATTGCCACCTCTTGTGGAAGGGCTCACAACATCATGAAGGCTGCCTTCCATCACCAAGCCCGTTGCAGGGGTTTACACTGCTATTATTTGCTAATCTGGAGCACACTTGGTATGAACAATGAGCACTTGCTAATCTGAACTGCCAAGGTGGTGCTGAAAGCTGGCATTTGGGGTTCATGGCAGTACTCAATCGCTAGCTTTTAATGTTTTCTTTTAATATGAAATACTTAGGCCAAGTGCTTTGTCAACCAAATTGAACCACGAGCAAAAGGCATCTTTCCTACTGTAAAAAGAATACCCTTGTAGGAGGAAAAAGAGTGAAAAAGAGAAGTGTGATGTTCTAATTCATAACTTTTCTTTGACAGAAGCTGGAAGTTACGAAATGACAAACCAACATGTGAAGCAAAATGGGAAATTGGAAGATAATCCTCCCACTGGCAGTCCCCCCCGAACTACCTTACTGGGAACCATTTTTTCTCCTGTTTTTAATTTTTTTTCACCAGCAAATAAGAATGGTGAGTATCATTTGGAAAAAAGGCAAAGCTAAGAATGGGTAGGGTTGTTTCGAAGGGGAAAACACCTGTTCTGAGCAGCAGTTACACTTCACTCTGACCAAGAGTTACAGACAAAAGGCTCCTTAATTCTTAAAGGGTTGTTATTAATAAAAGCAGCTATACAGTTTTGTGCATTAGAACATTGCTTTGGGGGGGGGGAGGGAGGAAAAAAAGCCAACAAACAACAACAACACAAAAAATCCAAGCAAACACCCACACAAAAAGAAGAATAAGGACAAATAAGTTCCTTATCTCAGACATGGTCTTCACTTTGATTCTTATTTTTGTAAAGTGAATCAAATACAGCCACCTTCAATTACTCTGGCAGGCTTTTTAGGTGGTTAACCATGACTGTCAGCATTCTAATGGGTAACTCAGCTTGAAGATGATCTTAGAGGTCTCTTCCAACCAAAAGGTAACTGAAAAAAAAACCAAAAACTGAAGAACGTTGAAGTTTTGTCACATGTTCGCTTGCAGACTGTTGCTGGAGCTGATTTTGTCTGAGGTGGGGAAAACAGATGTCTTAGCCAGGGCAAACTGAGCAGAGCTCTCTCCAGCAGCTCTCACCAAGTGTTTAAGACCAGGCTGGATGAGACCTTGAGCAACGTGGTTTAGTGGGAGGTGTCCTTGCTCATGGCAGGGGGATTGGAACTTGCTGATCTTTAAGGTCCCTTCCAACTGAAGCCATTGCATGGATCTGTGATTCCAAGATCCTAACTGTGACTGTACTGAACTCTTAATTCAGGAACGTCAGGATCAGACTCTCCAGGACAGGCTGTTGAAGCTGAAGAAATAGTCAAACAGCTTGATATGGAACAGGTAGATGAGATTACCACAAGCACTGCAACGTCAACCAATGGAGCAGCTTACACAAGCCAAGCAGTGCAGGTCAGGTCTGCTGTCAACAATGGCTTAGAAGAAGTGGAGGAAGCAACTGACCGTGACCTGCCACCACTCACAGGTAAGAAAGGTGCAGTTGCCAACTGCAGTTTGGACTACTCTCAGGGAGATCTCAGCACCTGCATTTTGTATAGATGGATATTTCACATTTTCCAGGGGCATGCAGACAGTATTAATCCTGAGCATGATGTTTAAAGCCTGCTCTAGTTGGCAGTGTCCCTGCTGAATGCAGAAGGGTTTGGTCAGGATGACCTTTGAGGGTCGCTTCCAACCCAATGGGGTCTGGGACTCTGAATAGACAAATCCTGGTTTCTGCACCAAACCCAGAGTTTTGGCAAGTCTCATCTGTTCCTGATGTGGCTTAGCTGGCCTTAGAATATTTCTTCAAATGGAAACAAAGGTTGCAGAAGAAAGGCATTTTTATTAGTACTGGAACACACCCCCCCCAATTACAAATGCACCCCCAGGCCTCCTGATCAGGATCCTGGAATCACAAAATTGTTGAGCTTGGAAGAGACCTTTGAGATCAAGTCCAGTCATTAACCAGAAGATGATACCTTATGTTAGAACAACATAGGGAGGTGGATAAGAAATGTCTATATCCTGCATTCATTCTCCACATGTTCTTCAAAAGCCTTATCACACATCTGTTTTGATAAAAATCCTGTCCCTAACTTGGGATGAGTTTCTTCTCACATACAGAAAGTGACAAGTCAAGAGGAAGCAACCTCAAATTGTGCCATGGGAAGTTCAAGTTGGATATTAGGAAAGGTTTTTTCCCTGAAAGGGTTCTTGGGCACTGGAACAGGCTGCCCAGGGAGGTGGTGGAGTCGCCATCCCTGGAGGTGTTTACAAGCTGTGTGGCTCTGGTGCTGAGGGATGTGATTTCATGGTGATGGCTTAGCAGTAGTAGTGGGATTGTGAGCTCTAGGTGAGCAATTGAACCTGCTGATCTCAAAGGTCTCTTCCAATCTCCAGTTCTGTGGTTCTGTAAAATTCAGCTTCTGTTTATGAATGACCAGCATCAAATTCTTAACTGTTATCTGCATCCTCCCTAGGCCCTCAAAACATTGTTGGGTAGGTAGTACTGAGGTCTTTGAAGACTCATTTTTAGAAAGGAGTTTTAACCTCTAAGCAGAAGGTCTTCTGTGATCCACATATCCAATCCAGACCTTCTGATCTGAGCTTTTGCCTCGCTTCAGAACAAGGCAGCGTAGTTCTCTGGTGGGAACTGGAGTCTACAAGAGCTCACTTAGGGTTTACAGAGGCTTGTAGTGGCAGGATGAGGGGCAATGCATTAAAGCCACATGAGAGTGGATTTACACTGAAGATTAGGAAGAAATTCTGTAGTGAGAGTGGTGAGACACTGGAACAGGTTGTCCAGGGGTGTCATAGATGGCCCCTCCCTGGAGGTGTTCAAGGCCAGGTTAGATGAGGCCTTGAACAGTCTAGTGGGAAGTGTCCCTGACCATGCCAAGGGGGTTGGAACTAGATGATCTTTAAGGTCCCTTCCAACCTAAGGCATTCTCTGAATTTGTGGACTGGGGTGACTCTGAAAAGGTGATGAGCCTGTTAGCTCAGCTGCAGTGAATCTACACCAGTGCATGCAGCATGGGTCACAAGGAGGAGGAACTGGAAACCATTGTGCTGCAAGGAATCTGTGACATAGTAGCCATCCTAAACCACAGGGCAACTGGCATGGCTGGAGTGCTGCTCCTTATAGACGGATCCCAGCTCTTCAGAAGGGGCAGGCAAGGAAGGAGATGTGATGAGGTGGCCCTCTGTGTCAGGGAGGGATATGACTTCCTAATAGTTTAGTAGTGGTGATGATCAGGGCAAGAAGGAAGGGCAGATACTGTGGTGGGAGCCCACTCAGGCTGATGAGGCAGCTGAGGCACTCTCCAGGCATCTGCGAGAGGTTTCACAGTCTCTGCCTTCTGTTCTGCTGGGAGATTTCAACTTCCTAGATGTCTGCTGGGAATCCAGTACTGCAGTTTGGGCAGGCCGTGAAGTTCGGTAGCATGAGGTGACATCAGGCTCTTCCTGAGCAGCTCTGCAGGCTATTTCAAGAGGAAACATGAAGACAGAAAGGAGAGGCTGAAGGGAGATTAGAATCCAAAACACTTTTCCCCATGAGAACATCTGGACACTGGCATCACCTCCTGAGGGAAGTGGTAGATTCCCCTACACTGCTCAGGCTATGGCTCAGATTGACAGAGTGCTGGGCCAGCTCATTTCACCTCCACTTTCACTTAGAAAGGTTGGATCCAGATGATCCTTGGGGATCATCTGCCATTCCATGACTCTGTTTGAGGCACTCATTGTATCAACCACAAATTGTCACTTACAAACTGCACTAATGAGATCAGCTCTTGTAGAGTTTTGTTTCGGTCATCTTTGTTGCATTACAGCACCAGTGTCTCCAGACAGTGGCTACTCATCAGCTCATGCAGAAGCCACCTATGAAGAAGACTGGGAAGTCTTTGATCCGTAAGTGCTAACCTTTGGACTGAAAATAGTAAAGTGATTGTTCTGGGTATGGGATTCAGACCTTTTTCTTTCAGTTGGAACACTTTGATATTACAGAAACTAATGATAAAAGAGCTAATAGGAAAAAACATTAAGTGTGTATTATTGGGGGGAAGGGTACATTTAAGAAACTTATTTCTTATGCAGCCCTTAAGCATTTGAAATGTGAAGTCAGGCTACAAACTTACCAGTTCAGTAGTGCGGATACAGCTTTGTTACTGACATGGCCAGTGGGATTGAGGCACCCTCAGAAAGTTTGCAGATGACACCAAACTGTGTGGTGTGGTTGATGTGCTGGAAGGAAGGGATTCCATCCAGAGGGACTTGGACAGCCTGGAGAGATGGGCCCAAGCAAATCTTACGAAGTTCAGCAAAGCCAAGTGCAGCCAAGCAGCTGGCTCTGGGCAGTCTAAAGCACAAATCCAGGCTGGGTGAGGAGTGGCTCGAGAGCAGTCTGGAGGAGAAGGACTTGGGGATGTCATTTGAGAAAAACTCAGTGTGAGCTGGCAGTGGTGGCTGGCAGCCCAGAAGGCAGCTGTGTGCTGGGCTGCATCAGGAGAAGTGTGAGCAGCAGGACGAGGGAAGTGATTCTGCCCCTCTGCTCTGCTGAGACCTGCAGCACCGTGTCCAGTTCTGAGGATCCCAGCGTAAGGAGGACATGGAACTGCTGGAGTTGGTCCAGAGAAGGTCACAAAGATGATCAGAGGGCTGAAGAATCTCCCTATGGGGACAGGATGAGAGAGTTAGGGCTGTTGAGCCTGGACAAGGCTATAGGGAGACCTTAGAGCAGCCTGAAGCGGCCTAGGGCTACAGGAGAGCTGAGGAGGGGCTTTAGACAAGGGCTTGCAGTGATAGGATGGGGAAATGGCTATGAGCTGGAAGAAGGGAGATTTAGTGTGGCAATTGGGAAGAAATTGTTTACAGTGAGGGTGGTGAGACACTGGAACAGGTTGCCCAGGGAGGTCGTGGATTCCCCCTCCCTGGAGGTGCCTAAGGCCAGGTTGGATGAAACTTTGATCAGCCTGCTCTAGTAGAAGGTGTCCCTGCCCATGCCAGGGGGTTGGAAATGGATGATCTCTAAGGTCCCTTCCTGTGATTTCTCCAGCAAAGTCTGTCTTCTTTTCAGATATTATTTCATCAAGCATGTTCCACCACTAACAGAAGAACAACTGAACAGGAAGCCAGCTCTCCCACTGAAAACAAGAAGCACACCAGAGTTCTCATTAGTTCTAGACTTGGTAAATATCCTCAAAGCAGGAGGGTGCAGCATTTCCTTTGTTTTGTTTGTTGCTGGAATTAGTAACCAAAAAGGCCTTGCTGAGTGTTACACAATTTTCAGTGTTTGCAGTTGTAGTCTTCATTAAAGAAAAATCAATAGTGGCAAACACAGGATGCTTGCTGTGTTTGTGAAGTACTTCACATCCTGTTCAAAACCCAAAGCATTACAGTTTTTCTTATCTTGGACAAAGAGGTTATCTGTCCCCACACACTTTTTTCGGGGGGTTTGTCCCCCATTGTGGGAAAAAATGAGATGCAATAAACAGGAAAACTCCTCCAGCTCTGTCTTGCATTATAATTGGTCAAGAGTGAAGGTTTTGATTCTTAGACCATTTCAGGAGGGTACAGACCCATTTTTAACTAGGTGATGGTGATGATATTAGTAATCCATAAGTAGTAGTAGTGAAGGTAATTTCTTTTAGTCACTCTGTTTTGAGACGTTGTTTCAGCCCCTGATGGTGATGTCAGGAACATTATTTTATCATGGCCACTATCAGCTGAATTGTCCTCTAGTGGCCATTTGAAGGGAGAGATCATCCAGCCTGACAGATGCAGGTTTGAACTGGATGACAGGAGAGCCTACACAGTTAAAACATCTCCTAGTTCTGCCCCTACCTCACCATTCTAACTGAAGCTTTCTGCAGCCTGCAAGAACAATGAAATTCTTTGTTCCTTCTAAGAATTCTTCAGTCTTGACAGCACTTGCACAGAAGTGATGACATAAGTGAATGGGTAGATTCAGGCAGACCAGTGGATGTAGTCTACCTTGACCTTAGCAAGGCCTTTGACACTGTCTCCCATGATATTCCAGTGAGCAAGCTCAGGAAGTGTGGACGGAAGAGCAGGCAGTGAGGTGGATTAGGAACCGGTTACAAGATAGAGTTCAGAGGGTGGTGATCAATGGTGCCAGGTCCAGCTGGAGAGCTGTGACCAGTGGAGTCCTCCAGGGATCAGTGCTGGGGCCAGTCCTGTTCAACATCTTCATCAATGACATTGATGAGGGCACAGACAGACAGAGTCTGCTCAGCAAGTTTGCTGATGACACCAAGCTGGGAGGCTTGGCTGAGACAGCTGAAGGCTGTGCTGCCATCCAGCGAGACCTGGACAGACTGAGAGCTGGGCACAGAGGAGCCAGATGAGGTTCAACAAGGACAAGTGTAGAGTCCTGCACCTGGGGAGCAATAATGAACTGCAACAGTAGAGGCTGGGAGGTGATCTGCTGGAGAGCTGCCCTGTGGAGAGGGACCTGGGAATGCTGGTGGCTAACAAGTTATCCATGGCACAGCAATGTGCCCTGGTGGCCAAGAAGCCAATGGGATCCTGGGGTGTATTAAGAAGAGTGTGTCCAGCAGAGCAAGGTTGGTTCTCCTTCCCCTCTACTCTGCCCTGGTCAGACCTCATCTTGAATACTGCCTTCAGTTTTGGGCTCCCCAGTTTAAGAGGGACAGGGATCTGCTGGAGAGGGGGCGGCGGAGGGCTACGAGGATGAGGGGACTGGAGCACTGCCTGATGAGGAGAGGCTGAGGCACCTGGGGCTGTTTAGTCTGGAGAATAGAAGACTGAGAGGGGATTTAATGTTTATAAACACCTGAGGGCTGGGGGTCAGGAGAGGGGGGACAGGCTCTGCTCACTTGCTCCCTGGGATAGGTCAAGGAGCAGTGGGTGTAAGCTGCAGCACAGGAGGTTCCACCTCAACACAAGGGGGAACTTCTTTACTGTAAGGGTCATAGAGCACTGGAACAGGCTCCCCAGAGAGGCTGTGGAGTCTCTTCCTCTGGAGACTTTCAAAGCCTGTCTGGATGTGTTCCTCTGTGATCTGTGCTAGATTGTGTGGTCCTGCTCTGGCAGAGGGGTTAAACTCAATGATCTCCTTGGGTCCCTTCCAACCCCTATCATCCTGTGATCCTGTGAAAAGTAAATGTTCTAATCTAAATAAACCTGCCTTCAAATGAGCATGAAAATACAGAAAACAACTGCTTTTGCTTTTTTTCCCCCAACCTCTTTTCTCTTAACACCATCTTCTCTTTTCCTCTAGGATGAAACATTAGTGCACTGTAGTCTGAATGAGTTAGAAGATGCTGCACTCACCTTTCCAGTTCTTTTTCAAGATGTCATTTACCAGGTAATTATTAAAAACAAAATTC
The DNA here is from genome assembly GCA_013400475.1 of Tricholaema leucomelas. Classification (NCBI taxonomy): domain Eukaryota; kingdom Metazoa; phylum Chordata; class Aves; order Piciformes; family Lybiidae; genus Tricholaema lacrymosa; species Tricholaema leucomelas. The sequence continues at coordinate 1,564,429 of WAAF01019949.1, read as the reverse complement.
GACCTTTTGCTTTGTTTGCCACAGGAATTCTTGCTCTGTGTGTTTGTTATCATCTTGTTTAGAAGGAGATAAGCCAGTGTCTGGCATTTCACAGCTGCTGGGGTTATAAACTGTAGGTGTCAGACTTTGCCAGGTGGATGACCTGCGACAGGAATCCTGTGGAGCACTCTTGTGTTGCCACCACAACATAGTCATGTTGGTCACTGATTACAGGTGGAAACGTTGATGTTGATCAGCAAGTCCAGTTGGAAACTAGTCCAGGTGGAAATGCTTATTTTAAAGAGCTGTGCAGGACCTCTGCAGCTGCAGCTTGTCTTCTTGCCAGAGGGTGGAGGCAGGAATGTCGATGGTTCAGCCACTGTCACTTCTCAGTTCTCACACACTCTTCACTTTCTTCCCTTGGTAGCAAAACCCATCCACACTGGTTATCATTTCTGTGTAAAGACATCTTCAGAGCCTGGCACTACCTACCTTCTGGCTTAGTTGTTAGTCTTGTTGTGCACTTTGCCTGTGCCAGTTTTACCTCTTTACTCCCAGGGTCTGCTCGGTTCTCAGAGTGATTTTTTTCAGTCTTCTTGTGAAGGCTGCTAGGCTTTGGGTTTTGCTCTGCTTTCAGAGGTGGTGTGAGTTGTGTGATTTACACTGACATACCATGAAGGAACCACCATGGGAAGGAGAAACTCTAAACTCTTCCAGCTACCATAAGGTGCTGCACTGCCCCAGGCTGCTGTTCTGAGGTTGTTTTGTGTGGTGTACCTGGAAGCAGCAGCAGCTACTCCACCATGCAGCTTGTGTGAGATTGGATCCCCCTGTAGTACCTTTGGAGAATAAGCCAGGTCACCAGGCGCCTTAAAAGGACACTTGCCCAGGGGTTCTCCCTGATGTTCAGAATGTTTTCTTCACTGTTCCATATTAAACCCCTTGAGTCTGAGAAGCTGAAATAAGATAAAGCCATGTTTAAAAATTATCTCTTACTTAATAACTGTCACAGTGCCAGGTTGGAAGGGACCTTGAGGATCATCTGGTCCTGCACAAATTTCTCCAGGCTGAACTTGGAATGGGCCTCAAATAAAGTTCTTTGGAGGTCCTTGATACTGCTCCCAGAATCAGGAGGATTTACTTTTCCTTTTGGTTTTCCTTCCTTCTCTTATGAGAATGATCTGAGTATTTTCTGCCTCTAAGTGTGGCCTTCTACTGATTGCGTTTTCATGCTGAGATCTAACCAGGATCTTGCCTTTGGGGAATGGAAGTCAATGGAAAGAGTGACAGTATTTCTGAAGCTTTGTTGACCAGCATTCCTCACAAGCCTGTAAACCCTTGAGAAGGCCCAGTTACTCTGTGGGTCCTGGGTGAGTTTCCTCTTACCTCTCTGTAGAGTCAGGCCTGGGTTTGCCAAGAAACAGCTCCTTGCAGGCTTAAGAGTCTCCTGCTGTCTTTGAGCACTCTCTCCTGATCACTAGACTCTGCTTTGCTGGGTTTACATCACACTAGAGAAAACATTCCCCTCTTACTAGATAACAGGTAATAAACCAGATAAATATTTGAAGGATAGAGTTAAGTCCATGTTTAAGTAGGGTGTAATATGCAAAAAGACAAATGATCTGTGGTAACAGAGGCCTTGAGCAACCTGGTCTAGTGGGAGGTGTCCCTGCCAATGCCAGGAGGTTGGAATTAGATGGTCTTCAAGGTCCCTTCCAGCCCATTCTATGAATCTAATAACAGTTGAAGAGAAGTTTGTTGGTGTTTCACACCCTCCCTAGCATTTTTAGGCAGTGATGAGCTATTCATGAGCATTTAAAACATGGGATATTTTGCTTATCAGTTTGGCTATCACCTCTGGTATCCTCTTGGATTAACTTTCCATCTTGAAAGCAATTTCAGCTGGCAACAGAGCAGCAGACACTAAGCTGAGTGAAGTCATGTCAGCAAGTTACTATATTTAAAGCATTGCATAACAGAGCCCACAGAAAACAATGCCGGATGTGAAGGAGGCATTTCTGATGGGGCTTTCCATTAGTACCAAAATGTGGACCACTCTGGTGTAGGTTTTCCAGAAGCATTAGCCAATTATCTGCTAATTATTTTTTTAAGAGTAGAAGCCAGCTCAGTGTTGAATTTCCTGCTGAATATCATACTCTCATTAACTCTAATACTGCAGATGGGATTGGAACTAGATAATCTTCCAGCCCAAACCATTCTATGAAATGTGAGCCTGGCTTCACAACACTTCCATCTCCTCACCCATCTGGAGATTATCAAGTGCTATTGCTCTGCCTTATTTCAGGCTTCTAAGACAATTAATTTTTGTGTTTTATTTATTAGACACCCTCCCCCCCCCCAAAAAAAGTCAAATCTCTGAATGATAGCAGTAGTTAAATTTTGGACTTAGCTTTGTAAAGGCTATTTTTGCTGAAGTTTCCTTAAATCCCACATCTGTTAAGTGCTGTCTTACATCTGCCTGGAAAACCAAAAGAAATGTTCAGCTCTTCAGCTGCAGACTTTAGGCTTTACACTTGTGTTATTTCACACACTAAGGTAAGCAGATTATCTTAGAAATTTATCTTTTTTTTTTTCTTGGTAAAGAGGTTTTGTTCTCTTTCTGGGTTCCAGTCCCAGACATGGAATCATCTTGCCCTCTGTTTCTGTTAGGGCACCTTCCTTGCAGTAGCAGGCCTTAGACAGCCAAGAGGCAGATGCTTTTGCTCAGCTCTTCAGCTGAAGTGCATCTTTATGGATCTATCTCAGAATAATTCCCTGTGATCTTTCATGGTCCTTGTAACACTATTCCAGCTGACTTACAGAGATCCAGAGTATCTTTCAAGTGTTCCATCTTACCCTCACCATCTTAGATGCTTTGCTTGGTTGCTGCAGTAGAATGAGTAAACAGTACTGGTCATAGATGCCTCTTCCCTGGAGGTGCTCAAGGCCAGTCTGGATGGAGCCTTGAGCAACCTGCTCTTGTGGGAGGTGTCCCTGCCCGTGGAACTAGATGATCTTTAGGGTCCCTTCCAACCCAGACTATTTTATGAATGTATGAACTCTGGCTCTGCCTTTGAACGAGTTCCTCTCTGCCAGCCTCTCAGAAATAACAGCAGAGCCACCAAACTTTGGGGCTGAAAGCCAGGAAGCTTTCATGTGTCTTCGGCAGCATCCACAAAGAAATCTGGTCCCAGCTTGGGAAGACTCTAAAATTGCCCTTCTGCCCCTGGAAGACTCCTAGCTGGCTGTGCTTCAGGCAGCTATGTCTGGTGATGACCTGGTCTCTATCTGGAGTCACTTGAGACATGGTACAGTCAGAAACGACCCAGCCAGTTGAGCCTGCAGCAAGACCCCAGCTTGGTGGATCCTGTATGCCTCCTGCAGTCTGAACTGAGGCTGGCTGCATGTGCCCTGTGCTTGCATCAGGCTGTCAGGGATGGTTTGGGCATGAGTTGGTATTTGCTTTAGCCTGGTGCTGTTGTCCAGTGTGCTCAGGGCTCATCTGGGCTGGGCAGGTGGTCTCACCCTGCTGGAGGAGGCTGTATGTAAAGAGAGTCACTTTGGCCAGTAACCTAACCTGCCTCTGGGTTTAACCGCCTAAAGTGATGGAGAGACCATCAGGAGTGGAGGTGTTACAAGTATGTTGACAGTCGTGGTGGTAATTGCAGAGGTTTTGGCTGCAAGTGGAGTCAGAACTGGTTGGGTTTTTTTTTTTCAAGAGGTTCACAGAGTGCATCAGGTTGGAAGGGATCCACAAAGGTCATCTTGTGGAACTCCTCTGCAGTTAGCAGGGACACCTCCAACTAAGTCAGGCTGCTCAGGGCCACATCAAGTCTCATCTTGAGTTCCTCCAGGGATAGGGCCTCAACCACATCCCTGGGCAACCTATTGCAGTATTTTACTACTCTCATTGTAAGAGCTTCCTCCTAGTGCCCAGCCTTTTAGCACCTATGAGGAAGAACATTTCCCTCCCATCCCACCTTTGAAGAACTAACCTTGTGTGCTTTGAGCAAGCAAGGCATCGAATGACCATTTGGATTTAGCACATTGAGGTTTTGTTGCTGTTGAAGTGCTGATGATCCTTTTGGGAAGAGAAGACCAACAACCAATCCATACCCACCAAAAATCTTTGCAGAGGCTTTCCATATGTTAGGCATTTCTTACAGGGAATAATTTCTGCTTGTGTTCAATTCTGTGCCTGTGGTGTTTGAGTTTATGGTAATTTGGGAATGGATGAAGCCTCTTTTTTTGTGTCATCACTTCCGACCCCCACTCAATTCCAGTGGAAGAGGTTATTAAGAAGATGCTTTAGTTTATGTTCTCTAGTGGTTGAACTGATGCTGCTCAGATGGTGAAGCCCGATTCAAAATGTTTACTCAAAGCAACCAGTTTCATTTTCTTCAGAGATTGCCCAAGTTTAGTATTTTTCACTGAAATCATTTCTAACTCCATCAGTAAATTTGTTAGCCCTCGTTTTATCATCTTACACTTTGAGCTCCACAGCCTGCTATCTAATTTAATGTGCTTTTAATTAAGTTGTTGCTCTGCAGGAGGTTAATATTTGCTATTTACTTTATCCACAATATTAGTTTTTGACCTAATATTGTACAAGCTGATAGCTGGTGGTGTGGGTGACAGCTGAAGTACTTTGGATCTTTACTAAAGTCCATCTCTGCTTCAGGTTTATGTCCGGTTAAGGCCATTCTTCCGAGAATTCCTGGAACGTATGTCTCAGATTTATGAGGTAAAAACCATCAGCTGCTACTGCTGAACCTTGTTTTCGACTGATACTCACATACTTGTATCTAAAATGATTCCTTTTTTTCCCTTTTTCACCCACAGATCATTCTTTTTACTGCTTCTAAGAAGGTGTATGCAGACAAGTTATTGAACATTCTAGACCCTAAAAAGCAGCTGGTCAGGTAAGAACAGGAAACTGTGTTGTAACAAGTGCTCTTTGCTAGTTAATGTGATGCAGAAAGTGCACTCTTGGGTACCAAAAGCTGTGTTTGAGCTGCTTTGGAGTCCACACTTGAATAAAGAACCTGAACTGAGCACCAGGTTTCTTTTCAGCTATGGAAATTGAACGTGCTAGCTATCATTTCTGAGTGTTAGCTACACAGCCGCCCTGGGTTTGTTTCTTATTCCATCACAGAACAATTGCTGGGCTTTAGTTGTTTTTGTTGTTTCTCTCCTTACTACTGAGCTGTGTTTGGAGGTGATTGGCATTTCATAGAATCATAGAATAAACCAGGTTGGAAGAGACCTCCAAGATCATCCAGTCCAACCTAGCACCCAGCCCTAGACAATCAACTAGACCATAGAATCATAGAATCAACCAGAACAAGTTCCTTTAAAGCATAAAGAAATTCTCCCAGATGAGATTCTTTCTGTTACTCTCCTCTGGAAGGTGAGCTGTGGTAGGTGGGGATGTTGAAACCAAAGAGGGGTCTTCTCAGGGATTCACCCTGCACAGGGCATCATATTAAGGCTAGTAAACAACTACCTGGTTAGAGCTGAGCTGTGTGAATTCTGTGCCTGGGACACTGCTACAAAGCTCTTCCCTGCACTGTTTTATCCTAGCACTCTTCAATGGAAGCTTAATTTTTTTTTCCACACATAACACGATTGCCACTTGGACTGAGGCAGAGGCTGCAGCCTTGTTTTCATGTGGTAGCCGAGGCACGCCAGAACTCGTTTTCCCGAAGAGCATAAACTCTTCACTAGTTTCCATCCAGGAGCACTCACCCTCTGGCTTGCTTTTGTGACAAACACAACAGAATCCTCCTCTGACTTCAGTAAACTTCCTCACCACTCACTCAAAAAGCAAACAAAACAGACTTGCAGATCCTTTCATCATTGAATGCCTGAGCCCAGCTGAATCGCAGAGCACACAGGGCGTGTCAAGAAGTGCTGTTTACACTTCCAGCACACCAGACTGAAAACCTTTCTGCGGGAACCCAATCCACGTGGTTCAGGACTGCAGTTGTAACTGCATTAGTGCCAGGAAGCAGAGAATCATGCCCAGCAGAAAGCTGAATGTGCTGCATGAATGTAGATGTGATTCATGTAGCAGTAAAAAGCTGCCATCGAGGCGTGATGAGTTTTGACATTAGCCTAAAGGTGGACTTGTCAGCACTCCACACGTGTGACTCAGGCCCTCTATAGGAACTTGCTCAGCTCATTTTCCTCCATAGCAACATTAGGAACTCAGCTCTGCTATGAAACAAAGATCTCTGCCCAAAACTTTCTTGAGAAAGACAAGCAGCCTTCAAGGAAGTGCATTGGAGTGGGACTCTGTCAAATTCACCGTCTCTCTCTAGTTTACAATTTAGTTTTCAGATATTCCATGAACTGGGAGTTGTTGGGTGTTTTTTAATCTGCATCCTTTCAGTCTCTCTTCCTTCTGTAATAAATTAGAAGGGAGTAGGCTAATTGGAAAGGAAGAAGTTGATGGAATGTTTTGGCCTCCAGGCTTCTTTTTTTTTTTCACAAGCTCTAATAGCTGAAATAGGTTAATTACAAACATGAGAAGGAAACATTTCTTCCCATACCTTGTGTTCTGGTGTGCAGAGGCCCTGTGCTCTAACTGCTGGAACAAAATAAAAGGATAAGAAACCCCCAGAAAGTGACTCCTGTGCAAAATTAATCTCTGATCTTGGGGCCTTGCAACATCATTTCAGGATTTGGGGTCCCTTTTGTCAATCCATCTGCAAAAAGGGTGAGAAAGCAAGACCCTGTTGACAAGGGTTAGATCTGAGCCAAGCTTTTCTGTTTCAAAACAAACAGCTGAACTCCATTACTATAAAATCACCTTAACTAAATTTCATCAGCAGAAAGCCCAGAAAAGAATGGGGAAAGAGACTACTTCTTTTAAAAGTAGCTAAGTAGATCCCGAGAGGGAAAAAAGTGGATAGCACTTGGCACAGTCATCTCTCTTCTTTCTTCATATGCAGTGACAGTGCTGTGATTTGCCTCATTAATTAGCTTTTTATTAACCACAGGCATCGACTTTTCCGTGAGCATTGTGTTTGCGTGCAAGGAAATTACATCAAGGATCTAAACATCCTGGGAAGAGACCTGTCCAAAACCATCATCATCGACAATTCACCGCAAGCCTTTGCTTACCAGGTAAGGCTGGGAGGAGGCTGCTGACAGCATGCCCCTGGAATGGCAATAAACTTCCCAAGTCATGGAATTGCAGAATGGTTTGGGTTGGAAAAGATATTAAGGATTGTGGAGTCCCAGCCATGAACCTAGCACTGCCAAGTCACCACCAAACCGTGGCCCTCAGCATGTCTCCACGGCTTTGAAATCCCTCCAGGGATGGGGACTCCACCACTGCCCTGGGCAGCCTGGGGCAGGTCTTGACAACCATTTGGGGGAAGAAACTGTTCCTCACATCCAACCTAAACCTTCCCTGGTGCAGCTTGAGGCTGTTTGCTCTTGTTTCTTGGGAGAAGAAACCAACCGCCTCGTGGCTCCAGCCTCCTTTCAGGGACTTGTAGAGAGCCAGTAGGTCTGCCCTCAGCCTTCTTTTCTCCAGGCTGAACAACCCCAGGTCCCTCAGTTGCTCCTCACCAGACCTGTTCTCCAGACCCTTCACTAGCTTTGTTGCCCTTCTCTGGACACTTCTGAGCACCTCAGTATCCTTCTGGAAGTGAGAAGCAGCTGAGGGACCTGGGATTGTTCAGCCTGGAGAAACTTCTTCTTTAGGGTTTGTACTTCAGTTTACAAACCAAGCAGTGCCAGTCACTCAGGTTTCCTTGACCACACTGAAACCAGGCAGATTTACTAAAGAAACCATCAGCCCCCTGGACCTGTGGCCTGGGCTCTGTGGATTTCTCCTTCTCTAGAGACTTTCAAGACCTATCTGGATGTGTTCCTGTGTGATCTGCTCTAGGTGATCCTGCTCTGGTAGAAGAGTAGGACTTGATCTCTGGAGGTCCTTTCCAACCCCTAGCATCCTATGATTGCATTTTTCTTTGACGCCAGTGAAATCAAATCAGAGCATGGTGGGGGTTGGAAGGGACCTCTAGAGATCACCCAGTCCAACCTCCCTGCTAAAGCAAGGGCACCCACAACAGCTTGCCCAGGATCACAATGACCAGGTGGGTTTGGAAGCTCTCCAGAGAAGGAAACTCCACAACCTCTCTAGGCAACCTGCTCCAGGGCTTCAGCACTCTAGCACCAAACAAGTTTCTCCTCCTGTTCAGATGAAACCTCTTGGCTTCCAGTTTATGTCTGCTGGCCTTGTCAGTGGTGCCCAGTGACAGCACAAGAGTCTGACCACATCCTCTTTCCCCCCACTCTTTAGATAAAATATCACTGGCTGAAATGGCACAGGAGTGACAATTGCTTGTGCTTAGACATCCCTAAGTCACACTCTGGGGGTCAGCTTTCCCAGAACTGCGTAGGCAAGTGCAGAGCGTAATCTCCAACATCTCGCCTACCTTAAAGAAGCAAAAGACCAAACCCCAGTTTGTCTTGGCCTTATTTGCCAGAGGCATAGCTGGGTTCTGTGTCTTGTACACAGAATGCTCTCCAAATTCCAACACTCTTCCATTCAGCAGGACTTTCAGAGCTGCTCCTGTCACAGCTTTGATGGGGAGGTTTTTATGGTGTTGTATGTAAAGAAGAGAGACCTCTTGGAAGATAATTTTAACGCAACATTCAGGAGGAGAATACATATTAATAAACTCAGGCTTGCAAACACTTTTTATCCCCCCAAAAATGCTAATTCAGATGTCCTGTTTTGAGATCAATCAAGTGTAAGTCATGTGTTGATGGTGGGTTTTGTTTTCCTTCAGCTTTCAAATGGAATTCCTATAGAAAGCTGGTTCATGGATAAAAATGACAATGAACTCCTAAAATTGATTCCATTTCTGGAGAAACTTGTAGAGCTGGTAAGTGACTCCTTCATGAGGCTCTTCCCTACCCACTGCCCAACAATGTTAATTGCTCTTTTTAAGGATTTTCACAGTTTTTTAATCGATTTTTATTGGTTTTGAGTCGGTGAGCTGTAGACTGCTGGAAGTGGTGCATGGCTCTCTGCAAAGGCTGCCCTCGGCAGCATTTCGAAGCAACAGATAGCTTCTGTTAGATAGCAAAAGGCTATCTAACTTAGATAGCAAAGGACAGACAGACATTTCTAACTGCTTTTAATCAAGAAAAGGAGAATGGTCACATCTTTTAGAGTGAAACCGAGGCTCTGGAGGCATTTAGCTTAAATAATGCCCACCCACCACTAACTGTGCTGCATACCTGAGTTGTTGTGGTTGTCGCGTAGCGGTGGCTCTAAGTCTCTTGTAGTTGCATATATTCATGGTCGATACTTTGTTGTGTGAAAAAGGCAGACAGACATTTCTAACTGCTTTTAATCAAGGAAAGGAGAATGGTCACATCTTTTAGAGTGAAACCGAGGCTCTGGAGGCATTTAGCTTAAATCATGCCCACCCACCACTAACTGTGCTGCATACCTGAGTTGTTGTGGTTGTCGCGTAGCGGCGGCTCTAAGTCTCTTGTAGTTGCATATATTCATGGTCGATACTTTGTTGTGTGCAGAACACCAGTGCTACAAAACTTGACCCAGTTCAAGTCTTGATTTCTAGGTGTGTTCACTCCCCTAAAACCTGCCCTTTTTTTTGTTCCCTTACAGAACGAAGATGTCCGACCTCACATCAGAGACAGATTTCGCTTGCATGATTTGCTACCCCCCGACTAAAGCCTTTTTTGTCCCGTTACCGAAGGGGGAGAAAATGCAGGACCCTTTTTTTGGACTGACACAAAACATTGCCATTACTGTTGAAATTTTGCATTTTTGTACCCCCGTCTTGCTTTTCTTATCTTTGGTGCCCAACAATAATCAAGGGTTACAGAAAGAGACTTTCTCTCTGAGGTGGAATCCACTCAGTACAATACAGTAGGTAGGCTAGAGCAGAAAAGTCTTTAGAACTAGTGCAACTCCAAGGGAAAAAAAAACACCAACAACAAAACAACAAACAAAAACTAACTTCTTTTTTTTTTTTTTTTTAATGTCCAGGACATCTGCAGTCTATAAAGAATTCTGTTTCTGCCACCAGCAGTTTGACCTGTTGAAACACAGGGTTTTCTGATACAACAGAGATTGAAAATGGACTCTTTGTTTTCTCTCTGTCCGGTGCTCTAAGTGGGTTCGTAGCCACTTTTCTGTTACTTTTAAGATTTCTCATTTCAACAGGAATGGCCAGTAAAAGTTGTTCTACTTTTTTTTTCCTGTTAAGGTTTATAACCTTTTGACATTTTCTTTTCCCTGGTTTTTTTTTTTCCCCCTGACCTGTGTTAGATTAGGATTATCATTATGCATTCCTCTTCAGTTGAGGCGCATCATAGGTTTGGGTTTCTTTCATTTTTGTTTCAGGAAATAGCCAAATTTTCTTAGCTGTTTGTTTGTGAGTTGGTTTTGTTTGGGTTTTTTTTTTATTAAACAGTTGGCTGGCCGTTTTCCTGCTTCCTCTGCCTGCATACTGTATATTTGTTTAAAAATACTCTCTAGGTTTTAGCCCGTGTAAGTTTCATTTGAGAGAGAGAGAGAGAGAGAGAGAGAGAAAAAACCAACCCTCCCTCACTTCCCAGCATTTATATTTTCTTTCTGTAATATTCTACTGTAGTTGAAATCTTTTAAAACAAACAAAACAAAAAAAAAACACACACAAAAAAAAAATCAAGAGACTGGCTAGATAAGAAGAATCTAAGAATTACTAATATTCAGAATGTTTTAAACCATTGTGATGGCATGTTCTTGGGACAGACAATATCTTGCAGTGGCACAAACAACCGATGGACAAAGGAATACCTCAGACTATGCTGTGCATGCCAATCTTGACAGGAGAACTAGAGCTTGGCCACACCTCTTAGGTTCGATGCAATTCAATTACTGCTGCCTTGTTTCCTCCAAGATTGAAGTGTTCTGCACAGTGGCTCAGTATTTTCAGACGTTTTTGGCATGGGCTGGGGGGTACCCCTGTGACACTCTGCGTTACAATCAGTCCTAGAGCCGGGGTGACGGCGAAGGGACCCGGCGGCCGCTATGCACAATCCTGTGGTACAGACACTCCAGGCCCCCGCCGCAGCCCCGCCTGCTATCCCAGTGGTTTCTCTGTTCTCTGGAAGTAGTCTCTCAGCCTTTGGTTCTCTAATGCAGCCACTCCAGGAGGTGGATATTTTTATAATGGTGTGTCTAATAATCTCCTTTTTTCCAGAGGCTTTTTAGGGAAGGGATCGTTTGTAAAAGGTTGGGGCTCGCTCTGCCTCTCGACTGCATTACCCCCGCCGCAGGCTCAGACTGTTTGTGTGTCAAAGATGTCACAGAACGGCACTTTTTCTAAAGAGAAGTTTGATATTTTGTATGCTTGTTAAGAAAGTACAGTATTGGAGATTAAAGGTGGACAGCTGATAATTGAGAAGTATGGCAATTAATTTTTTATGTATATTTACCTGTTTACTTGTACAATTTTTATTGTACAAAAATTTACATGCAGCTTCATTTTCAAATGAGTCCTTAAAATAAGGAAAATCTTTTTAGGAAAACATTTAATTTTTGTATTTTTGATTTTAAAGGAAAAAAAAAAAAAAAAAAAAAAAAAAAAAAAAAAAAAAAGGCATGAGTTATGTCAACTTTTTTCCAGTGTATTAATGAAGATTTTAACTTTTCATCAGGTTGAGTGTTTTCTTACTATATTATCTGTTGTGTACGTAGCTAGCACATTGTGTCACTGAACTGTTTAAAGAACTTAGCATGTAGAGCAAAGCCTGTTTTGTGGAAAATCCTTATTCATTAAAAAAAAAAACAAAAACAAAACCCAACAAAACAAAAAAAAAAAGATTCATCATGGCAGGCTTTCTGCAAAAAAAAAAAACAAACACAAAACA